>NW_021011480.1:3299395-3379183 GCF_003987935.1 Bombyx mandarina
AAAGTTAAATTAGATAAAGTTTAAACAAAAGGATTTTATTATCATAGACATGAATACAAAAAAGTTAAATTAGATAAAGTTTAAACAAAAGGATTTTATTATCATAGACATGAATACAAAACAGATGGCGCGTAACGGAAAAAAGTGACGCGTAACCGAAAAATGTGACGGTAAATTTTTTTCCAACGCCGATAAGGAAGTTTCACTTCAAAAAAACGGCCATCATCTAGTGATTCCTAATAAGTAAAACCGGTCGTTGAAACCCCTTGCGTCACGAAATTGAGTTACAGTTATATGAAGGTCGTGACCTTCACTTCGTGACGTCTATTGGCTCCAAAAATGACGTAACACAAGACAGGCCGTGAGTTCATTAACCCGTCTGTACAATAAAAGAAAACCTAAATAGAATACGGCAGTTTCGTTTTATTCTAAACATAATTATAGTTCGTTCATTTTTCGTTTATAACATCAAAATCACTCGGAGCGATTAGCAGTCCAAGAGGGTTTGTATTTGTTTTGATACGAATTACGCCCCTTCGCCCACATGACGTATGTACAAACGACTGTAACAACTGTTCTCGATTTTGTCTTTCTGTATGTATTTTATTGTTATTTTATGACTGTTTTTCCAACGTATATAATCAAGTCATTCCGAAATGTATACGAGATTTGTTGCGAGGTACCTCGAAGTATCAGTGGCAATTTGTCTTCATTTAGTTTCGCAAGAAATATACTAATATACAGGAATATGTAAAACATAAAACAAAGGAGTTGTTTGAGATGATTCCATCATCTCGTTTTTACTATCGCACCGCCCGCCATCGGAGTAGAGTTCATTTATACTACCTGAAGCCACTGCGTTCATCCACAGTGCGTTTCCAGAGATCTTTTTTTTCCCTACCTATGCTGATAGCCTTGAGAGGCTATTTAAGCTTCTCTTTGACATGTACCATCCTGCTTTGGAATGAGCTCCCCTCCGCGGTGTTTCCCGAGCGCTATGACTTGTCATTCTTTAAACGAGGCTTGTGGAAAGCACTCAACGGTAGGCAGCGGCTTGGCTTTGCCCCTGGCATTGCTGAAGTCGATGGGCGACGGTAACCACTCACCATGAGGTGGGCCGTATGCTCGACTGCCTACAAGAGCAATAAAAAATAAATAAATAAATTCTCATAACACAACAGCGTAGCCTTGTTCTAACATTAATTTTTATACGAGCATAACTTTTGTTTAACAATTATACGGAGACCGAAAAGTTTAAGAGGCCGTGAAAGGCCTCCTTTCAGCGTACCCTGTGCCCTGTCGGATGTTGGGAGTACACACCCGGAAAAGGGTACGGTAATTTTTAGCCTGATCCGGGTTTAAGGAAGCAAATCTGATGCCGGTCGGATAGCCCCGGTGAGATTTTTTTTTTATTTAAATTTCACGCGCCCCTATTCTCGTACGTTCGAAAAGAAATGTCCTGCTTTTTACGTACGTAATAAAAACGTAATGAGATATTTTCAAGATTACTTTTTATGTCGCGAATGTTTCGAGTTCTTTACGTCGTGTTATTGAATTAAGAACGAAATATATTTTCCGTTATAAAAGTTTCGTTCCCGGATCATTTATTTACGTTGATGAAAAATAAGCTCGTATTTCATTTTAATTTTCTGAGAAACACTAAATAAAGAACGGCTATGCGAAGTTTCTTAAGAACGTTATTGGAATACATCAGAAACTTATTTAAATTTCGATTTCATTTATAGCAATAAATAAATTTCCTTTCCGTACCTCAAGAGAAGACTTCAAACACGGTGTCCGGTGAAATTGTCCCATTATCTTCATAGAAAATTTCGTTTGTAAACGCTTGAAGTTCTGGTCATCATATTGAACTGCAACAAATTAAGATTGAATTAATTGAATTAAGGCCTATTAAAATTAAACCTAACCATCGGAATCCTCTTCTTCGTACTGGATTTAAAACTAGATCTCCAAGAGTCACGGGAAGTACCGTAAGGCCTCATCTTTCTAATTCTGCGTAAACAATAATGCGTTTTGCTTTGAGATATGGGACTGATACAATACAATTGAGATATTGATGCCATTTCTCAATTTATGTAAGTGTAGAAGTCGTCGTGGCCTAAAGGATAAGACGTCCGGTGCATTCGTATGTAGCGATGCACCGGTGTTCGAATCCCGCAGGCGGGTACCAATTTTTCTAGTGAAATACGTACTTAACAAATGTTCACGATTGACCTCCACGGTGAAAAAATACATCGTGTAATAAAAATCAAACCTGCAAAATTATAATTTGCGTTATTACTGGTGGTAGGACCTCTTGTGAGTCCGCACGGGTAGGTACCACCGCCCCGCCTATTTCTGCCGTGAAGCAGTAATGCGTTTCGGTTTGTAGGGTGAGGCAACCGTTGTAACTATACTTGAGAACTTAGAACTCATATCTCAAGGCGGGTGGCGCATTTACATTGTAGATGCCTATGGGCTCCACAACAGGTGTGCTGTGAGCTCGTTCACCCATCTAAGTAATAAAAAAAGAAGAAAAAAAAAGAAGCTAATTTCGTATAAATAACATTAGTATTAATGTAATCTTCAATCGAATTTACTTTGCAACGAATTGATCGAGTTTCTTCTAATAGGAAATTGTTTAAGTGTTTTCATTGTGGATTTGTTGAAAATTTCTCGTTACGTTCACCGTTCAATTAATTATTTCCTTTTAAATCCAAAGACTACGTAAAATTTAGCCAATGTTGTTTCTTTTTCATTAAATACCGGTCAAGGGACAACATTAACAGGACAATTTAGAAAGTACTTAAACTCCTAATAGAACGTAGCGTGATTAAGAAAACAAATCCCGTAACTAAATGTCGCGTTTTTTTAACATCAAAGATTTTAGTATTTCACAACGAAAATAATTGAATATGCAATTTCGAAATAGGACACATCTCAGAAAATGTAAAATGTTCAGGAAATGAAAAAAAAACTGATTATTTTCTAAAGCAGTGTAAAATTTAAAATATTAACTTTTGAGATATATTTTAGTGTTAATTAGCAATTGGAAATTACTGGAATTATTATAAAACGGGTGTAGGTAAGCCTCAAAACTACATGTATATGAAAAAACGTATTTGACAAAATATGCGACATGTGCCCTTTTCGAAATTGCATATTCAATTTGAAAATGTGTTTCCAAGACGTGATTCGTGACCAACCATGATTCGTGTTCATCGAGAAGAAGCCTAGAGATAATATTTATTTCATTATTCTACAATTCAATCGCGCTAATGTTCAAAAATATCTGAATGAACATATATCCCTCTGGAATAAAAATAGCCTATGACCTTTTCTGTACCCCTGACAATCTGTACGCAAACTTTATGAGGATCGTTAAGTATTTTAGACGCGTAATAACAATAAAACAGAATCGAACTCCTGTCGCATTTATAATTTTTATCTATTTCCTATCTAATAACTGGCAGCTTAAGAGTATATGCTACCCCCGGGAGGGTATTGATTTTAGAATTATTTATAGGAGGTATTAAACATTACTTGATAATGATGTAAATGTAACGGATGTCTCACAATGTTTTTCGTTTTTAGATGTTAAATAAAAAACAACAATATTTATTAAAACTCGTTTTAATTATTGTTAAATTAAAGAGCAGTTCTTGAAGTTGATTTATGAAAAAACAACCGTTTGCAAATACGCACCATTCACTTGTTTACACTCATTTAACCTGGAGCTAAAATTTTCAATCACTCGCTGGAGCATCGCTCTTGGAATAAGAGTTGATTTCTTCCATGATTCTTTGTTTCAAAACATTCACGTTGGGTGGCAATGGATTGTAAACTTTACTTTTTAGGTAGCCCCATAGGAAAAATCCGCAGGCGTTAAATCAGGGCTCCTCGGTGGCCAGTTAATATCTCGTTGGCGACTTATCACTCTTCCAGGGAATAAATCTTGAAGAGCAGCTAATGAGTCATTTGTAACATGAGAAATGGAAAATCCATCTTGTTGGAAAAAGGTGTTGCGGTTGTAGCCATACTGGTTTTGCATTTATGTAGCCAAAAAAGTCCGGATCATATGGCAGTATCGAGTAGTCAATTCAAAAACGAAAAACATTTTGAAACACCCTTTAGGTACTTGCTATTAAACGGTGATAAAATCCTTTTACATTTATTTATCGTGTTTATTTTTCCTACCTAATCGCTGGTAGCCTAAGCCTATTCTAGCTACGCCCGGACAGGTAGGTGAGCTCACCGATTCAACCTGAGAGAATTGCTAACACTAGCCCTAGCAAGAGCAGTGCTTTGCAGAATCTACTACCGGGTTTGTTTCGCGACCCGCTGAGAAACTCAGCTTTATCGAGTCATTAATCGAGTAACAACAGTAAACCTGGCTGTATCTAGTCATGTAATTGGGCCATTATTTTTTTTATTCCCTCGTTGGCCCGTTTTGTTTATGGTCTTTAATTTCGCCGCGACTTCAAGGTCTGCGAAGGGGGGGGGGGGGGGGAGGGAAAATGGCGGTCATTGGGTTTTACAAGTTTTCTTTATTACTCAACTGGATCTTGACGGCGGCTACGTACATTGGAACTCTTGCAATTAATGTTTTGGTTTAGAACCCGTCATAGTAATGTATGGGTCTTTTTTTTTTCAACCACAAGCAATGAAATGTTGAAGTATACGAAATACAATTATACGTAACATCCTGAAATTAACTGAATTCTATTCTTGGTCTTTTTTATTGGTTAGATTTTTTTATTGCTTAGATGGGTGGACGAGCTCACAGCCCACCTGATGTTAAGTGGTTACTGGAGTAAACATCTACAACGTAAATGCGCCACCCACCTTGAGATATAAGTTCTAAGGTCTCAATAGTTACAAAGGCTGCCCCTCCCGCGCGGACTCACAAGAGGTCCAGTAATCATCATTCAGATCATTGAAAAAGTCTGCCTTGACTGACCTAGCAGTCTTGGCTCAACCTTGGACCATGAGAAAGACTCCATTGAATTCTACAATGACCGCCTCATCCTCCAAGCTTGAGCGAAACATTTCAGATTTTTTTCCCCGCTACCTAATCGCCGGTAGCCTTTAATGGGCTATTTCAGCTACGCGCTGACGGTTAGTTGTGCTCACGGGCACAACCTGAGTGAACATAAGCACCGGCCCTAGCAAGAGGAGTCTTCGCTGAATCTACCACCAGATCAGAATAACGATCCACTGAGATCCGGCCAGAAACTCAAACTCAATTGGTTCTTACAATTTTAGGTATTACTAGTTGTACCCGTCCGCTTCGCTGGGCATTTAAAATTAACATTATTATTTCTCACCTCCACAAAGATTCTCATCATTAACGCCCCCGCAACTGGTGTAGGGAGTCCAACACTCATATAAATATTAGCCTATCCATTAAGTACATGTATTTTCTACATGGATACCAAGTTTCAAGTCAATCGGATGCATGGTTCAGTAGTTATAACGGAACATCCGTAAAAACCACTGTAGATTTATATATTACTATAGATTATGTACTTGTTTACTTCTTTATATAAGCAATGCAGACAGTAATCCTAGAAATCCCCACATATGTAATATATAACAGAAGTTCGTACATGTCGGACCATTCAGCTATACAGGACGCGTATCTATGTAATGTGCATGGTGCATATCGTATTATAATAATAATAATGTTTTTATTGCAAGCAACCATGGCTCATATAAATTGTTAATAAGACTTAGACCTATGTTAGTAGTTATATTTACATCACAATGAATTACTGTCGTAACATCCCGTGGGAGATGGCACCACAGCGATCCATGTATACACAGTCCAGCCTGCTTGCGATCATGCTCAGGATACTGTTGGAGCTGGCCCTCACTCTGCTTACCAGAGATGCACGCCTCTTACGCATGGTAGCGTAAAAACAATCTATGGGCGCGTCTGCAAACATATTATGCATAGATTATTACCGAGATCCGCAAAATACGTGAGCGATCCAAAGCGTCTAAATTCCGTCTTGTCTGTTCAGCATGAAGTTAGTATTTACATAAATTTCGTATCACTCATGTTGAATTTGGAATAACTTAAATTTGATTATTCACAGCAAAAAGGAGTCGTGAGTTCCTTTGTAGTTTTTACTCCGCCATTAATGTTGTGAGACTTTTGTGCGTCATCGCTACAGTGACGTCACTCGTATTCTTTAATTAATCTTATTTTCGTTGTGTCTATTTTGATGGCCAAAATATTTCGAAAAAACGAAAACGAAACAATTGACTGAATTTGACAAAAATAATTCCGTATTTTTTTAAATTAAATGAATTTTAATTTTAAATTTAATGCCGGCCGTACAAAATTGTACATACTGTGTAATGGCAACCTCATAAGACCTATTATTTCTATCGAAATTCAGCAATTTGTTTCAGATTCTATTTTCAAATTTGAAATGTAATAATAAGTTTTTAAGGGAAACCATTTAAACTCTCTGAATTATTTTTCCTCTTAAATACTTCGTTACGTTTCATGTCACATTTTATTATATATTTTTTGAAAGAGGAACGTGATCATATTCCTCAACGAGGAACGGTTCGTGAGCGGCGACCAAAGAGTTAAATTACCTTTCTTAATTTCCTTTTTACGTTTTACATTCAAAATATTTATTTATGAAATTTGTGTAACTATGTTTTTTTTTTTAATAATAACATTGATAAATGGAAATACAGATCACACAGCCCATTCAAATGTCGAACACCAAATATCTTTAAAAGCAATACACTGCCTTTTTTTCGGGCCGGGTCCGATCCTTCTACGAGGATCCCGTACCTTCTTCAAACGAGGCCCGTGGAGAGTACGTAATGATAGGCAGCGGCATGGCTCTCCCCCTGGCATTGCTGACGTCCATGGGCAACGGTAACCACTCACCTGGTTAGCTGAGCCGTATGCTCGTCTGCCTATAATGGCAATAAAAACTTTGGGGCCGAACAGGGTATGTGTGACTCGGTGGCTCAAAGTGACTCCGATCTGGAATCGATCTACTTGGTGCAATATTTTGGGTGATTAGAGACTAAGCGGACGTTATTCCCTTATGATGAGCTCCGGTCTGTAGTGCTGTTCGTATGACCGGAGATAGAATCGTCGTGATGAATGTTATGGATGGAACGGTCAAAACCCTCAGCAATGAGGAACATAATTACCAGAGGATGCTCCAATGTAAAGTTTCATCAACGTTACCAAACTAAAATAAGAAGCATTGGATTGCAACAAAGATAACATATGAATTAAAAAGAAACATATTGTCTTATGCCTAATATAACTAAAGGTTAAGTAATCTAATCCCTATTTCAATTTGAATCACGAAGATCAAAGATTCATTGGATTAAAACGAATGTAATCGTCCACATAAATTGGGAATATCGATAAAATACTACCGCGCTAGTTTTAATAATGTAAGAGGTTACAACTCGTTCGATACCTTTGGGACGAGACTTTGGCGAATATATTAAAGCATTGAAAGCTTGTTATATAAAACTGTAACTATTGGTCGGTCTTTACTAAATATTCTTCATAAAGCATTATATTCTATCAGCCCACAGATGTCCACTGCTGGACATAGGCTTCCCCTAAGCCTTGCCACAAAGATCGGTCCAGCGCTGCTTGCATCCAGCGGATCTCAGCGAACCTCAATAGGTCGTCGGTCCATCTTGTGGGAGGCCTACCCACGCTACGTCTAACCATTATCGAGCTATTAAACCTAATGACGTCTTCTTCTTCTATATCGTTCCCTCACTGCTGAGTATCGCGACCACATATGACGTTCCTCTACAGTGTTCGATCATGGGTGGCATGGACGTATGATGGTATAGTTTCTCGTCATCCAAAAACTAGTTTCTTACAATTTACTCTAAATTATTTTAGAAGTATAAATAGATTTACATGGAGAGCTCAAGAAAAACAAGAGAAAAATTCAAACAAAACTCTTTTTTTAGCAATACCTAGATGCGTTGTTCCCGAGAAATATATTGAGCAGAATGAAAATGATAATTAAAACAACCATTTTATCTATGTACCTACACTATTTATCTTTTCCTGTTTATTAATATGAATGTGAATGTTAATTAATAGAAGGATAATATAAAGTGTTCCAAGTTTCATTTTTTCCTGTCCTCAATCAATGGTATTAACATTATATCTTATGGCCGGCGGTATTCATTTTTATGGGAATCCGCTGGACGCAGGCAGCTCAGGATCGGTAGGTGGACGAGTCTTGGGGCAGGCATATAAGTACTGATAGATAGATATATGGATAGACGATGTACTGGTCCCTTTGGTGTTAAAGCTATTACGAGATTCCTGAAGCCCAATGGTATCGTAAATGGATGACCCAAGATACAAATTGGAGCACTTCAGATATAGGTAGGTTGGGGGCATTTATACCACGTGATTTTACAATAGGCCTTCCAACAGGTAAATAATTAGTTGAGGTTGTTGTATAAACAAGGTTTGTTGAATTAAATTTTAATTTCCCAGAAAACTAAACCGACTAAAAGGGGAAGGTACTCACAAAGGCTTGCTTGATATATTTTGTGGTCTTCTGTCCCCGGGGCACTGTTCTGGGTGCTGGAGTTTAAGACACACGGACACACGCACAAGTTGAATAGCAAAATTTGCGAAACAGTATTTTTTAATTGAATAGCCTTTTTTTAATGTTGCGCGCGCGGTGCGAAAACGTCGACTCAGTTCTTTTCTTCGCCCGCTAGGAGGCGCGTTACATTTCTTCATTATGCCGATAGATGGCGTTGATTAGGAAAAGGAAATTTTAGTCGGTTCCCTAACAGAGGTTAAATGAGATTAGGTCTCACTCGCTGTTGAGTTCTCTGTAGAAACAATTAGGCCGACAGTACCAACAAATACAAAAACCCGAACTATAAGAAGGAGGAAGCTGAATAAGAAATAGGCGTAGATACTGATATTATAGACGAGAGATAAATAAACTGGGCTCGCATACCTTTTAACGCAATGAGTTAATTAACGTATGAGATCCTCAAGGTATAAAATAAATTTAGCGAAAAAAAATCATCCAAAACTTTCCGTTTTCGTTTTATTTGTGTATCCTTCCCTACAGCAAGCGGCCCGTGAGTTGTGACGTATACGAGTATTTATGACTAGGAGCACTCACGGAAAAAGGAACACTTTTATGTATCATCGCATCATCTGCGAATGGCAGAGAAGATTCATTATTCAAA
Source organism: Bombyx mandarina (assembly GCF_003987935.1). The sequence goes on from NW_021011480.1 coordinate 3,308,633, forward strand.
GTGCCGTGAATAGGTAACTCGAAGTACATTTGAAACGGACTATTTTTTTTTTTTAATTTTAAAGCAAATACACTCACGCTTTATTGTTAATTGGGTTAATCTTGGAAAATTTGTAATTATTATCGTCTACGTGTAAGATTCAATGCGTCCCATTGAATAAAAGGTCTTCTGCTACACTAATTTAATACTGAAAGCACGCGTGGGTCGTTTTCAAATTTGGGACCAAAAGCAAGTTATTTCATTTAATTCTCATAACCTTAATGTTATCGTAATTATAAGTACAGTAAATTTGTTGTCATGACAACAGGCACGTGGTCCTATAACAGTATTCGTCAACACTGTTAAATTAGAAGTTATACATTAAAAACTGCCCTAAATCTCATTCGTATCACTGATTTGAAATTCAAATACTAACTTTTTTGCTATTTTTCCAGTAATGCGTGTTGAAATTCGGCAATTTTATTTAATTAGTTATAATACAATAATAAAGGAAAACTACCTGGACATTACAACATTATTAAAAACAAAAGAAGTACCTACGATTTCTAAGCTTTTAAAAAAAGTTCCTATTTAAATTGTCATCCGTGTTGGCGTTATCAAATGCGTAAAATGAAAAATCTATATGAATATTATATAATATTAGCCGTACTCGCTCGCTTCGCTGGGCGTTTAAAATTAACATTATTATTTATTGTCATTATTATTAGGGAGTCCAATACTTATATAGATATTAGTAGTTATAACGGAACATCCGTAAAAACCATTGTAGGTTTATATATTAGTATAGATTATCAATAAATGAGTGAATGACTTGATTGTGATGAAGCATTTTTCTATTCTGAACATGCCTAAATACAAAAAAAAATTAAATATTAGAGAAAGTTTAAATTCATGAAATCGTTTCTTTTTTGGCCGCAAAATTGAAAACGACCCGCGTACACGATGAGGAAACTGTACATTTAAGAGAAGTACTTCCAGAGATTTTGTGAAGACTTTTAATCGTATCGGGGCTCCTTAATCTACTGCGTTACGAAGGTCATGTTTCAATTATTCCTCCTCCTACTCTTCAATGCATTCAGATTCTGTTCGGAAAAATATGAGCGTCAGGTTTTTTTGTACTCCTTCACATCACAAGTCTCAAACTGTTAACTTTACCCTAAAGATATTAAGGCCAGCTGGACTATTACAGTGGGTTATTTACGAGCTCTTAATGGCTGGACTGGCGCTAACAGTTCTACGTGTTCACAGCTTAAGGTCAGACGCCTTGAATAAGTAAAATATGACGGCATTTACGCTAAAACTTTAGGTACCATTTATCAAAAAGTAGTATTTGATTCTTAGGCTACCTTAAAGACCTAACAGTAACTATGACTACTAGTACACGAGCTATAGTCATTGTGATCGTCATTATATTTAATTAAAAAGTAAAAAAACGTGTTTAATTTTTGAATTTACGCAAAAACGTAGATGTAAATAAGGATCCTTTGTCAGCAAAATGGTGGATAGAAAAACGCCTCTCAGATTTTTTTCTTGGGATTGAAGATCATTTTCTAGTGGCTTGGAGGCTTTGGAGGCCCTTTTCCGGGTTCGCGTGAAAACACAAATTCAAATTCAACCGGAAAACGAAGCGTGAGAGCATTGAAAAAAAAAAACAAATATGTATGACTCACATATACTTAACCTGTTAGTTGTGTACATATACTACTTCCATTTAAATTTCTTCATCTCTACAAAGAAACGCATATAAACTGATTAAACGACCCGGTTACACAATTGCGGGTGTGATCTGAATGATTTCTCCATATAAACCCGCAATGAATACTGGAAAACGCCCGGATCTTTTAACCGGATAGAGGCCGGACAAGCGAATTGTTTCCGGTCTTCTGTTATAACGTATAGCTTAATTAATTTTATTGGACTCATTTAGTTTACATTTCAACAACGATTGCGATTCATTCCGTCCTAATATCGAAATAGCTCAATCGTTTTCATCTAAATATTTTGATGCTACTTGAACTGGTGGTAGGACCTCTTGTGAGTCCGGGCGGGTAGGTACCACCCCCTGCCTATTTCTGCCGTGAAGCAGTAATGCGTTTCGGCTTGAAGGGCGGGGCAGCCGTTGTAACTATACTGAGACCTTAGAACTTATCTCAAGGTGGGTGGCGCATTTACGCTGTAAATGTCTATCGGCTCCAGTAACCACTTAACATCAGGTGGGCTGTGAGCTCGTCCACCCATCTAAGCAATAAAAAGAAAATGCTACTAAATTTAACGCAACATTTTCTGTATTGTGCTCCCGACGGTTGATTTTTGATTAATGCTCTGCGTCCGTCTACCGTTGTCATTCACATCCGGCTTAACGATCCATTAGGAGCTTAATTTACACGAAAAGATATGATTAATTTTGCTGAACAAATCCGATAACAAAAAAAGCATGCGAGCGTTCCGTTGCCTATTGGATATGTGTTTATTCCTTATGATGGTAGGTTCGGATTCCCAATCTTTCATGGTATATTTTTTGAAAAGACGTACCGAATCTTTGAGGACGGTGCAACATCACCACATAAACCACCAAACCAAAAAAGAATCGTAATTAGTATTTGTAGAGTGTATTTGCTCACAAAAAATCAATCAATCAATAAAATCCTGATATTCCTACTAATTATATTCGCTTTCGCTATTTGACGACAGATGGCGTTACTTGAACTACAATACGAAATGAATTTTTATTTTTTGCATACAATTAGCGATTGTCAGTGGAGCGTGACTGACTGGGATTCACTAGATTCAAAATTAACAATAGCTTCATATACGTTATCGAATGTATTTTTATTAATAAACCCCATCGACGGTAGTAACAATGCCAACAAAACAATCATAGGTATTATTAGGGGCTTAAAACCGCGAACGTTTGTACATATTTATGATTAAAACCGCAGAGTTCTGTTGTTCGCATATGAGTCGTCTATTATCAAAGGTGGCAATCTGTGCATTTGGACAAATATTTTTTATTGATATGTCAATTCAGATTGATTTGAATATAATCGTCTCCTTCAAAGAATACGGTTCAAAGCCTGCATTAAATGAAGGTTAATAGTTAACCTGTTATTTATCGAAGATATCGTTCCGAAGAGTTTTGTGACTGCCAATGGAATACAAAGTCAATAATTCGTTTTTCTGATTTACCAATCATTGTCCAAAAGTCAGATTGCCGGCTTTGATAATAGACGACTCATATACGCTGCTCGAACTGTTACACTGAACACACATTAGATCTTATCTCGCTTACACGTTAATCTATTCTAACACGTCAGATGGGATAGTAGATCTGCTCTAGTGCCATTATGCGGCTTACGCAAAGCGAATGGATGTAGAATGCAAAACCGCTGGCCGCGACTATATCCGCCAACTTTACGAGCGAGTTCGCCTTTGTGAGAGAGCCACTGGCGTGCTTTAATCTACCTACCAGTCCGCTGTATATCTCTACAATCAGTGAAACCACCTTTAATTCCGGTTAACCAAAATTTAAAATCCAGTGGATTCGTAACGCACGCTCCGAACGTGCGGTTTAGGCTAAAAATGTTTTTGATTCTAATATTTTCAATATTTGAGGCTTCTGTAAAATAAAAATTTGATTGATGTTTTCTATCGAAACTAGCTTCGCCTGTATGAATTAACGTGATTAAGTTATTCGTTTATTTATACACTTTTAAAATAGCGTGTAAACACTTATTATGTTTGTTGATAATAGTCGTATTGTATTGCAAACATTATTGAATGCGGTGACGTCGAACTGATTTGATGAGGTAACACGTCATTTCGGATCCTCCCGATCCACTAACGGTGCTTTTAGGTACCTCAAGCACCGATCATCGTTCTCGTCGAACCCGTCGCTTGCGAGGGCAGCGAGTAAATTAACCCACAGACACAGCCCACTGAGTTTCTCGCCGGGTCTTCTCAGTGGGCCGCGTTCCCGATCCGGTGGTAGATCCTGCGAAGCCCGGCTCTTGCTAGAGTTCCTAGGGTTCGTGTTGGCAACGTTGTCAGGTTTGAGCTCCGTGAGCTCACCTACTAGTTAAGGTTACGCCGAAATAGCCTCTCAAGGCTATCAGCTTAGGTAGGAAAAAAAGAAAAGATATGATGATGAACTAGGAGCTTGCACTTTTTCAAACTTTAGCTATTATTTTTTCCATCTAAAATAAAAGAGTACTAGGCGAATTTAATATTGGGCGCTTTATTTATTTATTTTGCCAAATTTTGAATGACGATTCCTTTTGATAAAACGTCTATAAAATTTTTAAGGATCACTCTTTTTTTTTTCAATTCATATTTTTCAATGTAACTGAACAAAGGAACAAAACGAAACAATGTTTAACCTAACGTAATGAATGTTTTAATACAAATCAATTCTTTCCCGAGTTCGTTGTTAACAAGAACTCATTATAATAACCCTTTCAGATTTTATGTGAACAAAAGCCAGTTTTAATAACATTTTAATTAATTTGACACCTCTTACTTTCGAGATGAAGATTAATGTTAGGTTCTTTCTTCTCAAAAAAAAACACAAAAAAATTACCTCTTTTTTGTCGATTAAGTGAAAAGAAAAAAAACATTAAGGTTTTTCGTGATTAGCGAAAACGTCATCGATTGAAAGATTAAATGAAAAACTAAGTGGTAATTATTAGTTTCATACAAAAAGTAATTTATTATTTTTTTCAACTGTTCGATGACAGCCCTGAATTTATAAAATAAAAATACCGTTAAGCCGTTCATTCGATTAAACGCGTCAGAATGATATCGACTGAGACCTAGAACTCATGTCTCAGGGCTGGTGGCTACATTTACCTTGTTGATGTCTATGTGCTTCGGTAACCGCTTAATACCAAGCGAGCCGTGAGCTCGTCCATCGATCTATCTATATATATGTGGCCACTCTTATGTTTTACTACGAATTTTGTTAAGGTACGTTACGTAAAACATAATTCAAGGGTTGGCAGAAGAATAGTTTGTTTGTAGTTCAAGTTACTCTTTATTCCTTAACTATTTACTCGGAAACTTTTTTCATCGAATCGATTATTCTAATAGAACACTATTTACGGTTCTCGGCTCGATACACCCCTTGTGGGACCCCCTGAATAATAAAGACCTCTCCCAAGGTTTGCCACAACGAATGGTCCTGTACAGGCCGCACAATACGGATTCTCGCGGCTTTTAGTAGATAAAAGCAATAATCAAAAGTAGTTCACTTAATAAAATGTAATTAAATCGATTCTTCTCAAAGACATGTCATAAATAATGAAACAAAAAATTATAAGACGAAAATATTAAAAGAGATAATAAACTGTAATGACACATAAACACACACACGCGCGCACACACACACACACCCACGTGCGTGCACACACACGCAAAAAAATAAAATTCCGATATTTCTGTCTCGGTTCTGCTGCAAGAAATTTCTTAATAAAAAACTATAGAGTGACTTTTTTGTATTACAATCTTTCCGTTAATAGTAGAAGTTAAGGAGAAATAACTTGAATTAACCAAATAAACAACTTTTAACACAAAAATTTGAATCAAATTAATAATGTCAAAAGAGTTGTTCAAATGAAATAACACAAGCTAAAATTATTCATTCGAGACAAGTGATTGAATTCTGAAAACAATTCACAAAAGGTTATTTTTTCTCGGAATCACTGTCCCATCTTATAAAGTACTAAATCAATGAAGCACACTTTTTTTTTATTACTCCCCTGCGACACGCGGTCCAAGGAATTTCGATAAAAAGGGGTTAGAGAAAATACATTTCGAACTAAAAGCAATTCTCTATGATCCTTATTGATCTATCAATTGTAGAGGATTTAGCTACGTTTCAGCTAGTTTAATTAATAGTGTATAACAAGGCTTACTGACCGGTTTTTTTTAATACGCTTTTATTAGCTTCAGACGTATGTAGGTATGTTAGTGTGTAACGGAATCTTTGAACATGATTTTGAGCCCTATCAAAACGTCGGATTAACTCGAAATTTGGCATACTTATTAAGGATCAATGACAATTAAATATTTTAAAAAAATAATTGAAGAAATTAAAAAAATGCAAAATAAATAATAGCTTATAAAAAATAAAAAAAATACGCTTTTTCAGAAAATCCGCCTAAAAAATTGAAAATAAATTTTAATAAATTCCAATTGACAAAAAATCGTGTAAGAAAAAATGATTTTATTGTAAAAAAAAAAAGCGTGGGGTGCATGGTATCAGTAGTTATTATTATTTAATTTTTGTATTTATACATTACGAAACAAAAGAACATGCCATATAATTTATTACAACAATGATCAATAGCTCCGTATAATAATATCCTCTGAACCTCTGACAAAGATATGTTAGTTTAACGCTGTCCAAACAATTCATCTTACCGTAAAGGAAACCGCGTGGCGGAAGGTCCGCCGACATCAATGCGATGAGCGGATATTATAGAACTAGTTACGTAATCGGTCGAAGTCTATATCTATATATACAAAAATGAATTGCTGTTCGTTAGTCTCGCTAAAACTCCAGAACGGCTGGACCGATTTAGCTAATTTTGGTCTTGAATTATTTTTGGAAGTCCAGGGAAGGTTTAAAATGTAAATAAATATGAAAACGCTCGGAATTGAATAAAAATAACAATTTTGTTTTTCCTTTGATGTGTCCCCCGTCGGACGGATTCCTTTTGTTTGTTTTAAGTTTATTTTATACAAAATTTTAGGTCTTTTATTTATTGATTAAGGCACTACGAAGTCTGCCGGGTCAGCTAGTACATATACATAAAAGACTGTATGTATGTTCATCTAAAAGCCGAGAACCGTCCAATTGATGTGAAACTTTGCACATATAAGCACACATATAAAGGAAGTGATTATTGGCGCTGGTAGCAGTGATTTTTATCTTTTAAGCCGTGGGCCGAATTGATATGAAATCTTCAAAATATAAAAGAGAATAATATAAAAATCACAATGATAATTAATTTATTTCTCTCTTAAAGGTATAGTACAAATACAAATAGAGATTAACCTTATACTTTATTATGTAAGCCTTTGAAAGAGCTGAAGTCTGTACTAGGTTCAAAGACCTGTATTACTGATCTCCAGACTCCCTCTTTCTTAGGATAGATTAGGTTAGGTTAAGTCGTGAACAGATGTCGCGGTCTGTATGTTCACCTAAAATTATCGTAATTAGTTTTTGAATATTCTTATGACTTTTATGTTTTAATATAAGATTACATAGGTTAAGAGCGACGCCGCTGGCGAAGGCAGTGTATAATAAAAAAAAATAGTTTACCATTTCGTGTGGGAGTTAAATCTCATACGCCTTTATGATTTTCAAGTCTAGATGCAGTCACATTATTCTGAAGGATAAGAAACCAATTTTTTTCGTATCTAGCGATGTGACTATCCCAGAGTGCGATTGCCGCCGGCTATATTTCTAAGGTACCAATTTCATACACAAATAAGTTTTGCGAGAAAGGCGGGACAATAACTCATTGCAAAATTAAGAGCGCGAAATCTTAAAAGTTGTAGTTTTTGGTATTCGGACGTGTTTTGAACACGCACACTTGAATACTACCATCCTGTCTGTTACTACTGCTTGCGTTGCAGATCGAGGAGTAGACCAACCAAGTAAAAAAGATTACGATATTATGATTAAGCTAATCAATAAAAACCTTAAGAAATCTGTACCAAGTGTGAGATTTCTTTAAAACCGTTTTTCAGTCATCACATAATGTAACTATTATCGTTACACAGTTGCGTTTGGAACAACAAAAAAAAAAACAATAGTCTACGCTTTGAACAATAAATCAGCGTTATCCCGGACCGTGCTCTAGATTCGGGTTAATGATGACAATTAATTTTCGACTAACTTTATTCCTTGGGGGGGAAAACGTTTTTTGTCCACTGCGAACAGTTAAGACGAAAGCAAAAACGTGTATTGTGTAACAGTTGCAGATTAAAGTTCTTGTTGTATTTTAAAAAAAATGTATTTCACTACAACAGATGCTTGCAACTGACTCGGTGACTGAATGATTCATCAATAGCGCAGAAATAACCATCGTTTGATCAACAAGTCATCCAGATATTCAACTAGTATATTCAGATATTTACTTCAGATTTAAAGGTAGGCAGCGGTTAGGCTCTGCCCCTAGTATTGCTGACATCGATGGGCGACGTTAACCAGTCACCATCGGGTGGGGCCGTTTGCCTACAAAGGCAATAAAAAAGTGACTGCAAGTTTTTTGTCGAAACAATATTAACTTGGTTTTTTATTACAAAAGTTGGACGGGCGTACGCTCTACTTGATGGTTTGCGGGGCCAAGCAGTTGTCTACCACAGAGAACCCTCTCCAGCCTTGCTTCAAGAATGCTTTTTATAGAAGCACTTATCGTTCAGAAAATTAACACGGTTTTCATTGCCATGACCTGTACCGATACAGACTTCCAATTAACTTGAAAATTTACACACGTATGAAGGCACGATAGGACGATACAGTAATTTTATTTCATAAATCTAATATTAAATAGGATAAGATCCTCATAGGGTAAAGAAATGTTTAGTTTGCTATGATTTTTTAGTAATGACGTACATTTTCGCAAAAGGTCCACTTCCACGTTACAGTCAGCACAAATAAAAAAAAATTTAATTCATTACAATCGTAATATTAAAGTGAACGTTAAATAATGTTCAAGGGCGGAGGAAAATCCGAGTGACACCGCGTTCCAAAGAAAAAAAAGCGTAATTTTCTGTACCCAACGAATTTCCCTTTACGTTCTCTCCACCAAACGCTTCCGTCCATGCAGTCAAAATTGTTCAGTGAAGCGAAATGAGATTGGGATGCTTGTGTAGCGAGAAATTTAAAATATAAATAAGCAAAGCAATGAAACGTAAAATATCAACAGTTATTTTATTCATATTTGACGGTATTCAGATTTCGACAATGCCGTGTTCGTTTCAAATCACGAAAGCGATATATCGAAAATTGCATAAGTAAATGAATAAAATTAATATATTTAACGCGAAATTAAGCCGCTATCTATCTATCAGAGCACAGACGTCCACTGCTGGACATAGACCTCCCCCAAATCGTTAGCCTAGTAGTTTAATTATGAACTCGAAAATGTTCAGTGAAGCGAAACGAGATTGGGATGCTTGTGTAGCGAGAAATTTAAAATATAAATAAGCAAAGCAACGAAACGTAAAATATCAACAGTTATTTTATTCATATTTGACGGTATTCAGATATCGACAATGGCGTATTCGTTTGGAATCACGAATGCTGTTAAGCGATATATCGAAAATTACATAAGTGAATGAATAAAATTAAAGCCCACAGACGTCCACTGCTGGACATAGACCTCCCCCAAATCGTTAAAGTAGTAGTTTAATTATGAAATAACAAAAATGAAATCGAGGCTCAAGGATTAAAAATGTGGGAATACAAATTGAGAATGACGGAACTCGATTTACTTGGATCTAGTTAAAAATGAATGTACAAGTCTATCGGAGTTTGTATTGGGAACTTTAGTTGCTATCAATGAGCCTTATTGTTATGAACATAATTTTTTTGCCAGTTTTTTTTAAAGTTACCTTTGTATACGCTTGTCTATTGATGGATATAGACGGTCATACTTTGCCCGCATCCAGTGTATTATACCGCAATCCTCAACAGGTTATCCGCCCACATTGCGGGAGGCCCAGCCATAATATATCTTCCGATGCGCGATCGCTATTCTGGAACTTCTTGGACCCTGCGGCCATCTATTTTTCGAACAAAATTCCCTACCCATTTTCATCTCCATCTCTCAAACTTTCGGGCTATGTTGGTTACGATTTCCTTGCGAATCTCTGAATTCTTCATTCGGTCGCGCAGGGAAAATCGTAGCATCATCATTGCACATTGCAAGGCTAAGAGCCCACTGATGTGGATCCGACCACGTCTCAGATTTTGTTAGAAGAAAGTTTTTTTTTATTTTTTATTTCAAAATGTCAATAAAATACAGAACAGAAAATATTCAAACATACATAAAACGAATCTAAATATTTAGTTATTGTGAACCATTTTCGATCATTTTGTCACAACTTATAATATGATGTTGTAGTGAATGACTTGCATTTGCTGGTTGATTCGGATATAAAAAACACTCGAGAAAATTCATATGAAATAAATCTAGATCAATTTTAATAATTGTAATATTGTACCCTAAACGTTATTATATCTGGTCAGTTTGAGGCGTTCAAATCCAAACGTGTTTCTTGTGAGACTGCTGCGACCATGATATTAAATTAATGGTATACAGTTATACATATAATACAAAACGCTGTAATATAAATAAATTTACATAGAATACATAAAAAATAATAATTAATTTCTAATTATACGTAAGAATAGAGGTTCAACTATAATATGTTGCATAGTTTCTGAGAAACTGAACATTTTCAGATTTAAATTTTATCTATACTAATATTATAAAGCTGAAGAGTTTGTTTGTTTGAACGCGCTATTTTGAGGAACTGCTGGTCCGATTTGAAAAATTATTTCAGTGTTAGATAGCCCATTTATCGAGTAAGGCTATAGGCTATATAACATCACGCTAAGCCCAATGTAAGCGGAGCACCAATAAAGAATGTTTCAAAATCGGGGTTTTATTCACTTTCGAGAGCTTCGACTGCGTGCGCTGCGGAAAAGGTTAAAGTTTCGCTAAAGTAATGTATGACAGAATTGCTCCCCTTTAAAAGGTCTAAAAAAAGTCCGCGACAGCATATGTCTATATGTTAAGGTTGGCTCACTATAACGTTTTTCACGCTAACCAAATTTGTTCTAAATAAAGCATTATTTGTGAACTATTCCACGTGGACGAAGTCGCTGGCAAAAGCTAGTTATTAGATAATTCGCTTGTTAACGTATACATAAAAAAAAAAAGTTAAAACAGTTTTCTGCTACGCACAGTGAATCTCTGGAATTCGTTGCCATCAGCGGTCTTCCCCAACAACTGCGACATTGGGTTATTCAAGAAAAGAGCATATTCTTATCTGAAGGCAACGCACTGGCGTAAACGCTGGTGACCGTGGGCGGCGGTGAATCACTTACCATCGGGTGACCCGTCTTGCTCGTTTGCCTCTTAGTTGTTATAAAAAAAAAAAAAAACATCATAACCACAGAATTCTTTACTAGCGTAGTCTAACAGGCCCATGTGGCGTTTTTTTTTCTCTATCTCCTAACATTTATAGCCTTTGATGAATAGGCCATTAACGTCCGATCCGTGAAGAGGAAATTACGTTATTCGGCTAATCTTCGTTGAAAACTTCGCTATTTTTGTTAACGATGTTATTATAGCCTGTTTTTATGTTACAGTTTCCTCAACCAGCATCGGGGTCTACGGAAGATCACGTAGATTGCTTCAAACCTCTTAGGGTGATAAAGGACTATGTGTCGAATTCGATTCACGGCGCTCTATCCGTTTAACGTTACCAATTTGCGTTTGTCGGCGTGGCCTAAAGGATAAGACGTCCGGTGCATTCGTGTTGAGCGATGCACCGGTGTTCGAATCCCGCAGGCGGGTACCAATTTTTCTAATGAAACACGTACTCAACAAATGTTCACGATTGACTTCCACGGTGAAGGAATAACATCTTGTAATACAAATCAAACCCGCAAAATTATAAATTACGTAATTACTGGTGGTAGGACCTCTTGTGAGTCCGAACGGGTAGGTACCTCCACCCCGTCTAATCCTGCCGTGAAGCAGTAATGCGTTTCGGTTTGAAGGGTGGGGCAGCCGTTGTAACTATACTGAGTCCTTAGAACTTATATCTCAAGGTAGGTGGCGACATTTACGTTGTGGATGTCTATGGGCTCTGGTAACCGCTTAACACCAGGTGGGCCGTGAGCTCGTCCACCAACCTAAGCAATAAACAGAAAATTACAACGAGAATGCTGTCACGCATCTTGAACTATGACGATGAGTTTAATATTTCATTCGAATAGAGTAACAAATATATTAACCTATTTCATTGACATATTATTATTATCCCAGCTATTAGCTAAGGATAGCACTAACAAAATAATTTGCCCGCAATGTAAAACAATTAATTATTAGTTGTTGCGGTATCTACCTTCTTGATACAATGCGGGGGTCGTTTGTTTTTGATGCGCGTAAGGGTTCACGAAACATGACGTAAGTGATTGTTTACCGTTAGCGTCAGGAAAGTAGTTGGTTCCCGTTTTGAAAACAACCTCATTACATCCCGTATGGACTTCAGCTTTTTTTATTTATTGCTTAGATGGGTGGACGAGCTCACAGCCCACCTGGTGATAAGTGGTTACTGGAGCCTATAGACATCTACAACGTAAATGTGCCACCCACCTCGAGATATAAGTTCTAAGGTCTCAATATAGTTACAACGGCTATCCCACCCTTCGAACCGAAACGCATTACTGCTTCACGGCGGAAATAGGCGGGGTGGTGGTACCTACCCGTGCGGACTCCCAAGAGGTCCTACCACCAGTGATCAGCTTTTATAACTAAAGTGAAAATCCTACCGGCGTCCATGAAGAGGACACAAACAGTGAACGTTTTTATTCTTTTTAACGATCCACATTTAGGGAATTTTCATCTTGCATGTTTATTTTTAGTACAAACAATAAAAATGAATACGAATATAGGATTTATTTTACGATAACTTAACTTGTATGTTTGTGAGATTACAAAATTATTCGGGATTCGACGAACGGTTTACTGCCAAAGAAAACCAAGAAGATTTTAATTATTGAATTCTTTCGTTTTTTTTTATTCGTATTATTTTTAAACATTACACATAACATTAATCATTGTAAATGTTGTTCAAAACTATGAATTCTAAAAATATCAGGAAATAATGTCTACTGAATAAAATTTTAGGTGGTTCTCAAAGAAATAAATAAATGAAATAAGAAATATGTATTAACTTTTCTGAAATGAAAATAAAAATTTATCGTCACAAAAAAACGTTTTTCAAGTCGCAAATAAATTTAGGTCAAATGTTTATTTCATATCTTATAGACTAAGATCCCAGGGCCCCCAGGTATTAAATTGAATTTAGGGGACGATTGGCCCTTTAAAGTGTCTGCAAAGCAATTCGGCCGACGGAAAGTGTCTGGCAGTATTGGCGACTTATTTTCAAGGATATTGCCTAAAATATACGTAAAAATCAGCTTTCAGAAAATACGTGAAGTAGGTCATGATTTTATGTACCTTGAGTACCTGATACCTGAAAATTGGCCGTCTAAGCAAGGTAGCAAGTAGGCATGCGTTCTTAGTACATACTAACACGACGCAATCGGCCACATTTCGTTCGTCAGAAAATACGTGACGTCTGGGGGCCCTGGGATCTTGGACTATTAACATTGGAATTTTGTTTTTGTTGTACATTAAAGGAAAGAACACGATAATCTTTTCGCCTTCAGTAGTCCTAACTTTGCACTGTTTACGTTATCTAAGCGTAATCTTTTTATTTCGAAAACATTTCGTAATTTCATGACCATTTTTTGTTTTCTAATCAAAATTTCAGATTGAATAAAATAAAAAAAACGTTCTTTGTCACATTCACCGAAATAAATTACAAGACGGAAAGACCCTGAATATTTCTCCAGTCAAACACTCTTATTATGGTTTCGGATATCAAATCTCTGGTTTCGGGATTCAGGTGGTCGGATGGCACAATGCGACGGAAACATCGTAAATAAGAGCCGTAAACGGCCCCATTCCCTGAATACAACTGAAATGACTAGAAAGACCTCGACCTATATCACTGATTATATAGTTAAACGATTGTTAAATGATTATATCGACGCTTGAAAGGCAAACGTGACTAAGCGCCAATGCGTGAACTTTACAGTAGACTAATTTAAAGTTGAAATACCTGAAAAAAAATTACTATTTTAACGAATCTAGCTGTAGGATTGAAATTATTTTAAAAGACCTAGAAATATATATTTTTTGCGCATCGAATATGGTTATTGCTGATCATTTATGTATAAAGCAGTTATTGTCGCTTAGTCACGTTTGCCTTTCAAGCGTCGATATGATATGTTTTGAAAATAATGGAGTGTGATGTGCACGAATAGATGATCATACCCTCTTTACCTTAAAGCATATGGACATTGGACAGCTTGATGATGAGTAAGCTACCGAACGTAGATTTAATGTTTTTGGTATTATTTTCATTTCTAATTATTATTTTTATTTTTATTGCCCTTGTAGACAGACGAGCATGCGGCCCACCTGATGGTGAGTGGTTACCGTCGCCCATGGACTTCAGCAATGCCAGGGGCAGAGCCAAGCCGCTGCCTACCGAAATTACACACAAAAGCTAACATCGCCGTGTCTATTTCTGCCGTGGAGCAGTAATGCATTTCGGTTGGACGGGTATGGCAGTCGTCATAAAACTGAGACTTAAAACTCATATCACAAGGTAGGTAGCAGCATTTTCGTTGTTGATGCTTATGGGCTCCGTAAACAGTTTAGTGGGTTGTTTGTGTTCATTTTCTGGCTCGCTAAATTCCCTCGCATGGACATATACAGTCATATTGTCCTGTCTTAACGCCTAAAGTAATCACGCGATCCGGTATTGAAGAAGGCAGTTAGAGAGGACAACTAATCTACAAATGCAATGCAATTATGACAACAGTCTTGTATTTAAACTAGAGCAGCGACATTTTTCCTGTCATGTATCTGTCGAGCTTGTTCATTTAAGGCTATAAAAAATGGAAATGTAGTTACACGCTGGCTACAGTTGAACTCCAACTGTTGTACAAATTGGAAGTTCAAACAATTTTATGGGCTTAGCACACACCAAATCATACAATGGAAATTGCAACAAAAATATTTTTTAAGCCAACCTCCATTAACGGAGTAAAACTGACAGCGTCTAATCCACCAATTAAAGGGGCCGTTTCGGACGTAACGAGTACCTTCCCTTTGCTTTTATCTCCTTCGAATCCGCAGTAGGTTGGGATTACACTAAATCCTACCCATCTCTTCCCTGATTGACCTTTTTCATTTCGTTCCAGCTCTTCCGAGGTGGCGTAACAAGCCCTTGTTTCGTTTTATTCAAAATTGAAAACGCAATTTGCCAGTTTTCTCACAGACCGGCACAAACTGTATCCATCTATAGATGGATTTTCAGCAAGCTAATCCCAACGCAAAAACACTGATTACCTAAGTCATATAAAAATATTCATTTTGTATTTTATTAATGTTTTGGTGATGTAATCATTTTTGAACCGGTAATGTATAGTTATTGAAGTCTACAGATGTGAATACCGTCACTTTTGAAAATCATTTTGTATCGTAGAATCGTAATCGCTGCATCACCTTTCGAAACCGAACGTATTACTGTTTCACAGTAGAAATAGGGAGGATGGTGTTATCTAAAAGTGTAGACTAAAAATACGCCCTAATGTTCGTAGCGAAAAAAGTCAGGCAGAAAAATAACTGGATAGTGCTTCTGGGGAAGCAGCAAACAAACTCTTCCAAAAACCTAGTAGCAGTAACCAGAGAGCTAATCAAGAAAAGTAGAAAGCCATTTTTTTTTATTATGTGTACAGTTATTATGACAGTTTTAACATATTAAACCAATGAACATTAATATCGTACGATCTTATAACAGGTGCATTCCTAAACAGCGTTTCATTCATCCTTATATCTTATCGATTATTAAAATAGTGGGCGTATTTGCATCTGAAAAAGTACGATCGATCTATTTCTACCACGGAGCATTCATTCGTGCGTTCTGATCCGAAGGGCCAGACATCGGTACGACGATAGCTCAACCTCACCTGCAACCGCACCAATATGTCTATGGGTTCCGATAACCACATCATCAGGTAGCGGGATTTCTATCTACAACAATCAAACTACCTTTCGTTCATTTTACTAATCCTCCTTCGCTCGTCTAATTTCAACTACATACACAATTCCTTTGATAAACACAAATAATCTAGGTATATCTTCCATATAACGTTAAAAAGATACTGTCCAAAAGACAATTTCATTAACGTCAAAAGAAAATTGCGTCGCACCAATCAATTTCGGGAATGCCTCCAAGGTAAACTTAATGCGGAAACGGGCCGATACCGAATGTGCACAAACAAAGGCTCTCGAGTTCTTTGTCCAATTTCTTTGGGTAAAACAAATGGTATCGATAAGCGATGTAATAGGTAATGCAAAAGGGTAAGTATGTACTCGTAATCACGATTTCAAAACGTGCCTGGATATTAGCTACATAGAAGTTCGTGCTGTATGTAAATTATTCTATTACACAGTTTGTTTTTCACAAAAAAAAAGTTTATTTGAATATCTGATTATTAAATTTGAATTAAAATCAATTATCGGGAAATTAAACTGCAATTTTAGTCCGCAAAGTCCTTCGCTTGTTTAAGTTACTAACAAAATTTTGATGTTCTATTCTATTATATTCTATCAACCCACAGACTGTTGGACATAGACCTCCTCCAAGCCTCGCCACAAAGATCGGTACTGCGCTGCTTGCATCCAGCGGATCCACGCGAACCTCAATAGGTAATCTTGTAATCATCATCAAATCAGAAATGAGGAGTTTCGCAGGAAAACCATGGTAACTGACATAGTCCAAAGGATTGTTGAAGTTGATGTTCAATCAGACTTCATTAAGCCGGAAGCATTTAGAATATTATATTTCGTTTTACACCCAAAGACACGAAAAACATAGATTGCAGATTGCGAATTAAAAGAAAAAACAGGAAACAAAAGGGGCTCCCCAAAACTTTTGCATGTGAATGAATATAAATTTACTGAACCCGATAAATTTCGCTTTAGGTAAACAAAAGGTGCGCTCTGTTTGCGATATAAATTGAAGAGGACGACCGGCCTCGGTGTTAATCGATCAACGGAGATTTCCTGAGTCAATCTCTATCAGCCATTCTAGGAGATTAAGGTCGGCGCATTGATGGAACTGTAAATAATGGACTCCATATTTATGTCTTCGTAGATACACTTAGATATAGTTAATTAAATATTGGTCAGAGCGACGAGAATGAATGCATGGACCATGCATGTGAGAGGTCTATGCTCATGATGGAATGTGTTAGGGTTGCACAAAGAGAGAAAAATAAATATTTTTTATTCGTACATATATCCTTTGTAATAATGTTAATTTCATTATTTTCAAGTGTCTGGATCACGTTAATATGTTATTCACAAGAGCTGAGGCTTATTTTAATGCGTTTTATTTCTCAGTATTTTGAAAACAAAGGGCAATTTTCACTATAAAACGGAGATATGACATTTTATTAATCGTATATCCGTCCAATCAATATTTTAAAAGAATGTAATCAAATCAGATATTAATAATAATATGCTTCTCTGATCATAAATGCTGTTTAAAAAAATAAAATACTGTCCTTATCAGTCATTTCAAAGCGAGAATGACTATTAAGCTTATCAAGGTGACAACCCTGTACAGGCCACTTTGGCACGTGACCGAACGACAGGACACGGACAACGTCTAGGTAATTTCCCTAGATAATAGATTGTCATTACGTATTATAGTTGTTCAGATAACGACACGGTTTCTATACATGTTACGTACGAATGTGTGATTAATGAAAAAAAAAGAGATTTAGTATTTTGTTTGCTTCTCCACGCGTCGTCATATATCGTCATAATTGGGAGATTGAGACAGTTGTGATACAACATACTTTAGACTTCGATCTTATTTTTTTTTTTTATTGCTGTGCCGTGTATGTCACCGGTGCCCTTCGTGGCGCACTGAAGTAATTATATCGATTTCTGATACTAAGGTGCCGGAATATTTAGTAGACTCGAGGAAAGACAAATCCGAAGAAGCTGAGAATGAATTCATATCTAACAAATCTAAAAGACTAAAATACTTTAAAAAAAAAGATGTGTTGTGTCGTGGGACACCGGATAGGAACGAAGTTCCTTATTACAAAAATATTAATTATAAGGTCTATTCGAGGTATAAAGAAAATAATTATTCGGGTATACATTAGACATGTGTAAGTAATGCGAGTGATATTACTCGGGTAATATTACTCTACGATGTAATGCAACATCACACATTACGCGAAGGAAACAAACATCACACTATCACCCAACATGTTTCTTTCTTTGTCGTGTAATGTTGCTTAATACACGAACGGAACCGAGCGAGCGAGACAGACCGATCGACGCAAAATAAATGAGCAAGCGACACGGAATTATTCCTAGTGATTTTGAACCGTATGTCCTGGCCGCTAGGTACATTTTTATACCTATGGTACGTCTGAATTTTAATATAGGTATTTGTGTTTATATTTTTCATGCGGCCAGCCGGTAGCTCCCCGCAAGTACTTACTTAATTTTTTATTCGCAACTTTTGTAAAATCGCTAGTCGCTCGTAATTGTTTAGTAATATTTCATATTAATTTTTGTGTTTGATTTGAATTACTTAAGCACTTGTTTGAAGATAGTTTTATTATTTGTTTTAATGCGTGTTTAATAAGTGAAAGAAATAACGGCGTCTAAATGAAAGTACAGTCCTCCTTGGATGCACTTTGAGGATATCGCGCCGAAACAATGCATCTACTGCTCTCGTATATTAACATTATTGTCGAGCTCAATTTGCAGTCTAAGTCGCCATATGAAATCCGTTCATCCCACAATAAATTATATTAAGTAAAAAATAAAATTATTATATTATTAAGTAAGTCAATCTCTGTCAAGTAATATAACAGTGTATTACAATACAAAGTTCATACTTTGTATTGTAATACACTACTGTAATGACACACCCGAATCATTACCTAAGTGATGTGTATCAACACATCACTTAAGTAATGATTCGGGTGTATAGATACAATGTATTCGTCGTCACAGTATCTATTGAACGCACCGAGTAATGTTAAGAGTGATGTGTAATGTTTTCGAGTAATATCACCTGTCTGTAAAAGTGATGTCATATCACATTACATTGGGAAGTGATGTTTTGCGCAAGTCTAGTATCTATTGAACGCACCGAGTAATGTTAAGAGTGATGTGTAATGTTTTCGAGTAATATCACCTGTCTGTAAAAGTGATGTCATATCACATTACATTGGGAAGTGATGTTTTGCGCAAGTCTAGTATACATTTATTATTATGTTTTTTTTATTTATAAAAAAATTAACAAACACCTTTACAAAGTTATCAACTTTATTTTATTCACAATGATTTATAAAAATTACGCGTCCGAGTCATCCGCATTAGGGATAATCGCAAGGGTCAACCATTCCGCAGTGCAATGGAGTAGCCTCGTCCTGGGGGAATCGCCTGCATGATCACGGTATCCCCTACGCCAGGTAAGTATGATTAAGCAAGAGAAATACGAGAAGGTCTATCAACTGTGCAACATCTCGTCACCGCGTTTCAGGATTTGTTGAATTTACGTGCAGCGACATCTGTTGATAACAGACTAAATAAAAAAATCTTACGTTACGGACGTTTTTTCCCGGTTCGGGTACCCCTCCGCATCATCCCATATGGAACTTCGTTCCAAAAAGAAAAAAAAGGCAATTTTAGGCAATCTAGGTGTCTTTGTAACAGAAATCGACATAATTATATCTGTGCGCCGCGTAGGGCACCGGTGACCTACAAAGGGGTAAAGTGGATGAATTTCCCGTCGTTATTTCTATAGGCCTCGGTAACCGCTTCAGGTCAGGGCGGCTGTGAGCAAACCTAAGATTTCCTACCTACCACGTAGAATAGTATATTTTTTTACGCAATATAACAGCTTTGCAGTGCGCAGCGATTAGATTGTTTCTGGCATCTTCATGAACGATTTCATCTGAGACCTTACTGTAATTTGTTTGGGACGAATAAGCCATGCGCTAGTTAAAATATGCCTTTAAAAAATGCAATACACAAAGGAACAAACTTTTCCAGTAAAACAGGCCGGAGCCCTTTTCACGTGTATTCTGGCTACAGAAACAACGACTTCAACGGATTACTGTCCGATATTTAAACAACGAAACCGTAAAAGGCCACACCAACCATTAGACCAAAGTACAGAAATTAAAATGTAATTCCAATTTGTGTATTTTGGCCTAATGGTTAGTGGTTAATATTACAATTACACGTTACGATCAGCTTTGATTTAGAAATTCAAAGGACGTGCGTTTAAACTTAGTTTGAACTTCGAAGATTAGGAATGGTACGATCTAAAGCCTGTTATTATTCGAGGTATTGACTTCGAATATTGATTTGAGGTCACTTCGCTATCCTAGTTAGTTATGTCAGAGCCAGACGCTTTATTCCGGTCTGGGAATCGAAGATTACGTTCACCGGCGTACGTTTTCATATCAAATTGAAGATGTTATTTTGTTCCAGTTATACATCATTGACTCTTTAATATATACGTATATGTGTAAAGAAAAACCTTTGTGATCTTTATTATTTAAAACTCTTCAGTTTTTAAAAAGGATTTTACTTCAGTGTCATATAGTTTCATGGAGTTTCATGAAGTCTGTCATTCAGTCAAAAAGAAAGTTCAGGTTTGTATAATATAGTAATACTTTTATTTGATTATTAGTAATTTCTTCATCATAATTTTCTACTCATGTGCCACTCCCAATAATAACAGGCATTGACTGATATGATGAACTTTCAGGCTTACATAAATGGACTCCTCTTCGCATCGTGTTCTTCAGCGCTGAGGTCCGTGACCTATACGGAGCACTTTTGTTTGGACTATGTTCCTCCATTCCTTCTTGTCCTTTCAAACAACATATATAGACTAGGTCTCCTAAAATCACTTGCGAAAAGCCCAAATTAGGTTGCTAACCTTAGGTTAGGTTATTACCAAATAGTTATACATATATGTATATATTTAAATGCTAATTTACTCTCCTCATGGGACAGTTAAAACTAAAATATCTAAACCATTTCTTACTGTTATTAATAAAAAAAAAGACGAGGATTTTTCGTGGAATATTCACCAATATTCAGCTTTGTACATATTTAGTATTCTCTAATGAACGCGGCTTTTGGGAGGCCCGACCCATGAATCCTTAAAGAAGGTTTAAGTAGCAGCGTTTGTCTTACCCGATATTTATTTTCGGTTCGCTCGTTCCCTTTCCATATTGGCAGACTAGCGTAAAATATAAATCGACTCTCGATATGCAATGTACGATCCGTGCCCCGGTTACGTTATGTAGGTACTTCTGCATAAGTAAGTAGCCGTTTCGTAGCTAACGAACAATACAGGGGTGGAAGCCCGAAAGCGGCCATTAAGCAAACAGAGGGAAATTAACAGTTGGCCGGAAGCTTTATTATTAAGTGGCCGCAATAAATTCGGTTAAGTAAAAAGGGCGTCTTCGGCGAGAATCGTCGCTTCCGCTGGTAGAAAATCGCAGCGCCGGTAAAGTTATACTCAGGTATACGTAATGTAAAATGGCTTGTCGCATGAAAGTTTAACTGGTTCGGACGCAAAATGAGGTCAGAATTGGGGAAAAACAAACGGAAAAACTTTGGCTTTTTTTTTAAAAGATATATATTGAGAGGTTTCACAAGAATATGAAGGCATTTGAAGAGTCCGTAATGATTTTTTGTAGGTCTCACAGCCGTCCCTCAGAATGAGATATAAGGTCAATGCTTTGGAATTTCTATTGCGTTGAAATAAAATATTCTTCACAACCGGTATGATCCACATCAGTATTTAAGTTTTATTTTATTTTATTAACAGTGTTGAGGCAGTTGGTTATAAATAGATATTTGACCGGGCGATCTGAGGATGGTTGTTGGCTATGCCGCACGCTACCGTCATTTTAGTCTGTTGGTACCAGAAGGCAGGGGGGACGTGGTGGCGGCCGCGGTCCAATTCGCGGTCTGCGATGCCGGACATACTGTCGAAGGACTCGAAAAAATCTGGATAATTCGTTATTTTACTGGTGGTAGCATCTCTTGTGAGTCCACGCGGATAGGCACCACCACCCTGCCTATTTCTGCCGTGAAGCAGTAATGCGTTTCGGTTTGAAGGGCAGCCGTTGTAACTATACTGAGACCTTAGAACTTATACCTCAAGGTGGGTGGCGCATTTACGTTGTAGATGTCTATGGGCTCCAGTAACCACTTAACACCAGGTGGGCTGTGAGCTCGTCCACCCAATTAAACAATAAAAAAAAAGTCCGTCAAGACACACATATCCCGAACGCCTACTAGAAAACCTGAAGCAATAGCTTCGGCTCTAAGGCCGAAAAAAAAAATTGCCTTAAATATATGACGTTTTTCGTCGTGATGAAATTCGTTCGATGACGGATGTCTGCTGTCCGATTCTGCAACATTAACATAATATATTTTGACGTGCGTATCGCGAAGAGAGGGTGCGTAACGGGTATAACGTGCTCTCTTTCTCTGTCTCGCACAACGACAGAGGCAACGTAACGTGCATTCTTTTTTCGATATTTGACAGTTACCACCAGCTGAATAGGACTTTTTGACGGAAACGCGAGGAGTGAAGTTGTGTGATTTTGTTTTATTTTGTCTAATTAGTGTTTCTTCAGGTTTAAATGTGTAATAACGGTGCTTTATTAACCGTTTAATATCTGTGAAAGTGCACAAATGTGGGAAAATGAAACAAAGTTGTTGAACGTAACTTCTCGGGATCTTCCAAAAAGTCCATTGAAAAAGTCTCAGTAAATGACCACCATTTTACTGAGATTATACTTCATCCCATATCATCTCATTTCATTTCGTTTCGTTTTCATTCCATTTCATGCCATGTTTCATAATAATCAACTTCATTTCATTTCATAATATCATATTTCATATAAAAAAGTTATCATTAAAATTAAAATAAGACTTGACCTAAAGGTCTTAGTTACCATAAAAAGGTCCATACCATAACTGTTATGACTGTCGGTACTTGAACCATTGTACCATGGTTCACTTGCGGACTAAATAATAATAATAATAATAATGGTTGGTTCGAAGTAAGTATCAGTTGAATAGAATATTTGAAATGTATTCAACTGATAATTACTTTTAATAAATTTATCTTTTTTATTTGATTGGTTTTGTTAATTTTGAGTATGTTTCAATGATACTATGTACACATATGGACTTATTGTTGTCTGAAATAAAATAAACCATTCATTCATTAATAACCATAAAAAGTTACCATAAAGGTCATAAAATCACTTAAAACCAGTTGAATAGGAACCATGACAGCGGCAATGTCACGAAACATTTCGTGTTTTTTTTTAATTTTTTTTTTTATTGCTCTTGTAGGCAGACGAGCATACGGCCCACCTGATGGTGAGTGGTTACCGTCGCCCATGGACTTCAGCAATGCCAGGGGCAGAGCCAAGCCGCTGCCTACCGCTTAATACTCTCCACAAGCCTCGTTTGAAGAAGGACATGTCATAGCGCTCGGGAAACACCGTGGAGGGGAGCTCATTCCATAGCCGGATNTCGGGAAACACCGTGGAGGGGAGCTCATTCCATAGCCGGATGGTACGTGGCAAAAAAGATCTCTGGAAACGCACTGTGGATGACCGCAGTGGCTCCAGGTAGTATGGATGAACTCTACTCCGGTGGCGGGCGGTGCGATGGTAAAAACGAGATGCCGGTATCATCTCGAACAATTCCTCAGAGCACTCCCCATGGAAAATACGGTACAGAATACAGAGGGAACCGAAATCCCTCCGCAGACCCAGAGGCTCCAAACGATCCGTGAGAATGGGATTATCGACAATCCGAACGGCCTTCCTCTGTATGGAGTCAAATGGAAGAAGCTGGTATTTGGGAGCCCCGGCCCAGAGATGGGAGCAGTACTCCACGCGAGGCCGGACTTGTGCTTTATAAAGCAAAAGTCTTTGTCCAGGCGTGAAGTACCAAGTCGTGTATTCTTTTTTCGATATTTGACAGTTACCACCAGTTGAATAGAAAAAGATGCTTCCTGTCCCGAATCTGACGGCCGAGCCCAATCGTTTGATTACACCTAACGCCTTCCGGTCAAACCACCAATAATATAAACGCTTCTATAAAACTGTCTCAGCGAGAGCGTAGGTTTTTCGTTAGGCAGCGACTTGGCTCTGCCCCTGGCATTGCTGAAGTCCATGGGCGACGGTAACCACTCACCATCAGGTGGGCCGTATGCTCGTCTGCCTACAAGGGCAATAAAAAAAAATCATTGCCATACAAATGGATGGTGATATACGACTTTTTTACTATATCAATGTTTTACATTAGTTTTTAGGGGGTATTTCATTTTAACAAAACATGTTCAGCTGCTGTGCCTAGATACATGAGCCATAAAATAAATCTAAAGTGCCATTAATAAGAAATAGTATGGGCTTTTTAGTACTTACCGAGGACATTTTAGATAGGAAAATAACGATTTATTTTAATTTATATGATCAGGCCTATAGTATTACGTTATTTATTTTATTTCGTACAAGCGACCCGCCCTCGCTTCGCTTCGGAAACATTAAATTTTATTATTGATAATTGAGTCCCGCGGTGTTACCCGCGGTTATTGTCGTACCGCGGGTGACGTCGCGGGGCGAAGCTAGTCTAAAAAAGTAACCTAAGTTACTCCTTATATCATCAGCTACCTACCAGTGAAAGTTTCGTCAAAATCGGTCAAGCCGTTCCAGAGATTAGCCGGAACAAACAGACAGAGAGACAAAAAATTGTAAAAAATGTTATTTTGGTGTAAGTACCGTATATATATATATTCATATGCATGTAGTAATAAAACGGCCATTTCAATATTACAAACGGACACATCAATTTTATTTATATGTATAGATAGAGTGATATATTTGTAGGGTTCATTCTTTCTTACACATCGAAATCAGCTAACTAGGAAAACTATGAAAGTAAAATAAACACCTGTATCGATCAAAGCGTTTTCAATTAACTACTGAAATTTAGGATATTTAAGAAAAACTAGGTAGATATTCCTAATTTAAGAGATTAATGTTGGATCAGGTTACAAGTTTGTGACTAGATTTCACATTATGTAAAGCTCTATCATAATATTGTTAGAACTAAATGAAAATATCGTCTAGCAGCACTGCAATGGCCTATAATAAGGAGCAGCATTTGCCGTGTTCGCTCTCTCTCTCAACCCATAGACATAGCCCACTGACTTTCTCGCCGGATCTTCTCAGTGGGTCGCGTTTCCGATCCGGTGGTACATTCTGCAAGATACTGCCCTTGTTAGGGCCAGTGTTAGCAATACTCCGGTTTGAGCCCCGTGAACTCACCTACACGTCAAGGCGATGCCAAAATACCCTCTCAAGGCATAGAAAGGAAAATAGGTAGGAATAAATAAATAAAAATCTCTCTCTCTCTCTCTCTCTCTCTCTCTCGTCTCAGCCATCGTAGCGTGCGGAAGATCTGTCAGAACCCGTCTCGATTTTGGTTAGTTGCTAATATTGATTGTAAATAATTCCGATCAAATAAGGCTACGTCAGCCGGCCAATAAATTCAATTTAAAAAACCAATAATCGTTTCCATTTTTTACAATATAATATACATCATATATGTACACACCATAAATTCTCTACCTGGGACCGCTGTGACCGAATCCCGAATTTAGCAGACTTTTATCTGAATACAACAAATGTTTTTTACTAGATTAGTTTTTAAATAGTTACTATAACTATTTAATTGTGAGCCGAAACGGCTAGAGAGGTACCACTTTGTTACGATGATAATATATGAAACTTCAGCTTTAGAGGTACGGGTAGGTATTACTGTACATATAAGGCGTTTCGGTTTAAAAGCTGGGACAGCTACAATTGAGGCCTAAATCACATGTCTTAATGCCCACGGACTCCAGTTATCACTTAGGACCAAATAAGCCGTGAGCTCTTTCAACCATACATACAGTAAATTAATAAAAACACAGACACCACACTAAAACAAGATATATTGAACGAAGAAACAATTTAAACAGCATTGTAGTACGATGCGACAGCGCCATGTTACAAAACATGTCCCATATATTGAAATTCTTGGACGGTTTGTGTTTGGGTTTAATTAAAACCCTTTGTAAGGCACCCTACCAGCCTGTTCTGTTCGATAATACGGTTACAATGTAAATTATAATCAAACTATCACTCCACAGCTTTAATTGTTTATCTTCAAGCTTTGTTAATTTACATACGACGAGACTTTTTTTAAGCTATTGCATAGATTTTATCGCGGGCTTTGAGCGCGGCGACTGAATCAAGAATTTCGTAACGAAAATAACCTAACACCCCCACTACGCCTACTATGTAGCTCGCGTTCAACACATTCACACGTTGCGCTTGTGTAGTGTTTGTGAATAAGCGCGTGGGGTGACGTCACACTGCATTACCGCGGCAGTTCCGGAGTGCCGCACTTTTTTTTATTGCTTTGATGGGTAGACGAACTCACAGCCCACCTGGTGTTAGGTGGTTACAGGAGCTCATAGACATCTACAATGTAAATGCGTCACCCACCTTGACATATAAGTTCTAAGGTCTCAGTATGGTTACAACGGCTACCCCACCCTTCAAACCGAAACGCATTACTGCTTCACGGCAGAAATAGGGGGGGTGGTGGTACCTACCAGTGCGGACTCACAAGAGGTCCTATTACCAGTAATTACGCAAATAGTCCTACCACCAGTAATTTCGAAAATTGTACTGTAAATATACTTCGCAAAATCATTATCATCATCCGTTGCTCTTTCTTAATTTACCACATTAAGTTTGGTCTACGGGACTCCTCTTTGATTTCTCACCGGTCACCCCTCGTAAATCATCGCTCCGTCTGGCATGGGGGCATTCATACTACGTTTACGTCAATGACCTTCACTCAAAAATTCGTCTCTTAAGTCCAGCCCAATGGCCACATTCAGCTTGTCGACACGCTGACTTAAGTCGATGACTTTAATTCTCTATCGAATAAGAATGACACTAAATTGAATCCGTATGGTTACCTGGCCTACACACCACAACATCGCCAGTACTCAAAACTGGAATTAGTGGTAGGCTTCGGAAGTTATACAAGACAAGAATGCTTCGAAAGATAGAAGAAGAGAAAGCCTCGTGAAGGTCACGCCTTCTGATAAACAGCCAATTCGGCAAGATGATACAAATTAAATTGATGAATGAATTCAAACAACTGACTTCATTAGAATAACAAGAGTTCTTGAATCGTGAACAAATCGATTCAACAACTGTAATTAGAAAACCCAATGAATTCAGCGGAGCCAAAATGTTACGAAATCACAATAGAGCACTAATCTATGCGAAAAAATTTAATTTCATTGACGCTGCGTAACTCCTCTTTGAGAACATTAAAGAGATTTCGGCTTTCGGATTACAGTGAATTTAATCTACATTCCTTGAAAGATTCTTGTTGGACTGTAATAATTGCTGTGTATTTCTACTCAACTTCAAATTGAACTGTATAAGTGAGTACGACAGTTTGGCTGTTTAATAATAATAACATTATACTTAATATAAAGAATCAGACAATATTAGTTATTACTTATTTATATTATTAACTAGCTATCTGACCCGGTAGACTTCGTAGTGCCAAATAAAAGACCCAAAACTTTTGTATAAAGTAAACTTAAAACAAACAAAAGGAATCCGTCCGACGTGGGACAGATCAAAGGAAAAACAAAATTGTTATTTTTATTTAATTCCGAGCATTTTCATATTTATATACATTTTAAACCTTCTCTGGAGTTCCACAAATAATTCAAGACCAAAATTAGCCAAATCGGTCCAGCCGTTCTCGAGTTTTAGCGAGACTAACGAACAGCAATTCATTTTTATATATAGAGATAAATAAATTAGTTAATACTGCTAGTAGTTAATACCTATTAATATTAGTTATACGATCAGCACTGCTGCTTGAGGTACAGGTATCACTTAGTTGAAGCACAGATGGAAAGTTATGATTATGCTTCTATTTGTTTGTTAACAATAAATAAGTTGTTATTATTATTAAATTAAATTATTGCTCTGTCTAAACGAACGCGGTAAAGAGTAGATATACTAATTAAGATTTTGTGTTACCAAGACTTAATGTTACCGTTTTCGATATAATAATTGTGTTTACTGACTGACAAAACTAACTTGATTTTACTCGTTCGACACGCACGCTTATTATTAGTTCGATCTATTTTGATTTATGTTGTTTCTAATCTATAGTGGTCCGAATAGGTAGATTGAATTTATATACTTGCGTTAAGATATTATAATATGGACATGCCATTTTATCCATAATGTGCTGGAAGTACGTTATATTCTGATATTATTTTCTCTGATATACGATGAAGAGCAAGCGCCAAACGTGTTACATGTTTCATTTCAGGTACATATCAGCGTAGATTGATATTATTAATACGTTTTTCACCTTAAACACAGATTCATGCTAATTTCAAAATTCTGGAACAAATATCACAATAAATATAACGTTCCGGTATTTTGGAGGCATATCCATATTATCCTCGACGTTTGACGTCAACGACTTTAGAACAATCTACCTACTCTGATCTCTGCAGTAATCTATTATATTACATACCTATTTCTATTTCCAATAAATTTTAATGCCGTAAGTTATCTATGGCAATATGTATAATACAAGAGATAGTAGGCATGTATATGTTTGATTTATTATTTCAAATTCTATTCTAAATGAAGTTTAAATTCGCTGTCATTTCAAGATGTTTGTCTTCTAATTTTAAAATGTTATTAATTACCTAATTACCTACTAAAACCTACATACATACCTATTTATGTACTTAAATTTGTATTTTTTTTTTATTACCTTTGTAGGCATACGAGCATACGGCCCACCTGATGGTGAGTGGTTACCGTCGCCTATGGACTTCAGCAATTCCAAGGGCAGAGCCAAGCCGCTGCCTACCGCTTAATACTCTCCACAAGCCTCGTTTGAAGAAGGACATGTCATAGCGCTCTGGAAACACCGTGGAGGGGAGCTCATTCCACAGCCGGATGGTACGTGGCAAAAAAGATCTCTGGAAACGCACTGTGGATGACTGCAGTGGCTCCAGGTAGTATGGATGAACTCTACTCCGGTGGCATGTAACTGACTGATTTTAACATACCTCGAGACGCCCAATTATCTTGAAAATTTGCATTCACATCAAGGACTGACGTCAATACAATAATTTTATCACTTCGCTCTAAGAATCTGACCAGTATTAAACAGGAAAAATATGTTTTTATTGTTAGTATGGTTTGATAAACCGGCTTGTTTCTTTTTAGTTTTTAAACAACATTTGTTGTTTTAATCGTGTTGATGAACCGACGAAATCACATGTAGTTTTTGGAGCCCGTGGATATGACGAACAGAATGCCGACCTCAACCTTGAGACAACGGGTCATAGTCTCAACTGTATTGTAACGGCTGGTCTACTTTATCATCTGGAACCAATGAATGCTCAGTGCTAGAGAAGGGCAAGATCGTGACACCTACTCTTGCGGGCTCACAGCATTCCCTACCACTAATGTATATGTAATGTATGTATATATAAGCTGTGAATCTCTTGAACCTAGTTCGACAGAGAAACGCTTTCATTATTTTAGTCTGCCATCAATTTCCTTATCTGTTAATAGTACGAAAACACTTTATGTATATTATATATTAGCGTAGCTCACCACAAAGTGACCCGTACGTACGCTCGTCTGCTTATTGAAGCATAA
This sequence comes from Bombyx mandarina, assembly GCF_003987935.1. The sequence goes on from NW_021011480.1 coordinate 3,338,382, forward strand.
AAATAATTAAAACTCGACTATAATACAACTCTATAATCTAAAATATCTTCAATTACTTACATGAACCAGTAATCATCGGACATTATTTGATGATAAAAATCAAACGCGTCGCGTACACGTAACTAGGTTTATTGTAGTCCATAGTTAAGTGGAGGCTATAAAAAATCCATTAACGCTATTGGCGTCCGGTGTGTGGCGGTAAAGTGACGTCATTTAACCCTTATTAGGGTATCGCGACGCCGACACTAAATATGAATGCGCGATTTGTGATCGTTTTTTGTTTTTGGTATCGGAGATTTAAGGTATGTTAGCATCAACACTGATCTTAGGATGCAGGTGCCAACGAAAAAGCTAAATTTACTGAAATAATACTTTCTGTATTCATTTCTATTTGTATATTCAACATATTTACCAATTTTTTTTAAACCCATTTATCTCGACCTGTATATTTATGTCTGAATTTTTATTTTTACATCAACCATTTCCAAAATTAGATTCGAATCTCTAACTAAATAGAAACAGAGCAAAGCAAAACAATGCCAATTATCCGAAGAATTCGTTGAATGTATCTGCATTCACAAGCACGATGTGACAGGCTAGTTGGAACGATGGGAACGCATATAATTCCATCAGATGGTATTTGTGACCACAGGTATATTAACCGATAGACGAAAATTTTTTAGGGACGTCAATAATATGATATTTTTTTTTTACTAATAGTACTCCGATCAGTCTACCTTCAAAAAGAGAGTACGGTTCTTGGGAAATACGGAAAAAATGCGGAGATGATCAGGCATCAACAATGCCAGAGGTATAGCCGAGCCTCTGCCTGCTGCTAAGGAAATTTTATTGCACTCGAGAAGCACTGGTGGTAGGACCTCTTGTGAGTCCGTACGGGTAGGTACCACCACCCTGCTTATTTCTGCCGTGAAGCAGTACTGCGTTTCGGTTTGAAGGGTGGAGCAGCCGTTGTAACTATACTTGAGCCCTTAGAACTTATATCTCAAGGTGGGTGGCGCATTTATGTTTTAGATGTCTTTGCGCTCCAGTAACCACTTAACACCAGGTGAGCTGTGAGCTCGTCCACCTATCTAAGCAATAAAAAAAACACTGTGGAGTTGAGTTCATTCTGGAGATAGATGGCACGTGACATAAATTATCTCAATTATAGACTAGAGTTTTTTTTTTTATTAAAGTTTAACTTACTTTAATACAGACATAAAGGAAATCTTGTACTTTATTTTAAATTAATAAACAAAAATGAACGAACAACGCCTTTTTAATTATGTTCGAGCTCAAAACTTTCTGTTAGCTCTCGCTGCTATTTGACAAGAAAATTTAGTCGAAAATTTTATTAAAACTCCAACAAAATTTTGTCGAAAACATTTTGTGAATCTCAGTTTCATCAAAATTCGAAATCACACCTGAACGGGGTTTGTAAATGAAAATTGTTTTAATAAAGTAATTTACCATTCCCTAATCACAAATTCCTGTTTGAAATTTTTCGATTGCCGTCAAAACTTCGTTTGAATAATATTCGCAGTACATATTAGACAGATGATATTAGATAAATAGATACAATAACAAACAAGATACAATGCCTAATTATAATAAAACATTAAGGTCGATAGGCGATCATGTACTAATCGTAGGGTAGGGTAGGAGGAGACTGTTGGTCCGGTGGTGAAGCGGTGCAAGGTGGCTCCTGGGCGCCGCTCACGGTGAGACGAGGTTCTTCGGGGATGAGATCCCGTCTTAACATTAGTACGGGTACCGGCTAAGGCGAGACTTTCGGCGCGCACCGCGGTACCGTAAGTTTCGTGTAGTCGGTTTGGTTCTGCGTGACAAGTACTTCGCGCGCCTTTTTCAAGGCGTAGTCTCTTGTGAGAAAGTAGGAGAGGTAAAGGACCTCGGCCCTTCTCTTCTCCCCTTCTTGCTCTCAGGAGGCGCCGGAGTCAGACATAACACGGTCCGTTACCCCCCTCGACCGGGTATAATGGATTCCCCAGCGTTAAAAAAAGGGTAGGAGTACAAACACACGAGAACTTTCGATCGCCGTCAGAAAACCAAAAATGTCAGTCTATGAAGTCACACACCAAATAGGGTATCGGAGAAATACTAAAAAATCAAAAACTAAAGAAATAAAGACTTACCGCGTCACAGTTTTTAATTGCGCCGTTTACCACGCCAAACTCATGACCCTGGAAGGTATGGGTACCTTGAAATAGCTACTAGTAAAGGGGATTGCCCACTCTCCATAGTGTGCTAGGCCCAAGATGGACATCAAATATTACTATAAAAATGTACTGATTCAAATTCTTAAATGTATTGGATATCTAAAAAATATATTGAAATTGACGCCACTATTATAAAAAATATAATAAAAATAAAAACTCGTTTTGAGGTTAATTTTCTATATAAATAAGTGTCGGATTGTGAGATACTTCAAGAACTTTTCTTTTCTTAATGTTTAAGATGTTCCTAATGTATTTTTATCCAATAGGGTATAAAAACACACTTAATTCTTTAAATATCTATATTTTCTTCATCTTCATACACAATTAGTATCATCTAAAAATAGCAAAGGAGAGCATATACACGGTTTTAAATCTCGGTCAGGGTAAAACCACAATTCACACAATGTTTTTTAGTCGTAGTATGAAACGTTATTGATAAAAGTAAAATAAATCGAAGAAAAATCAAAACACATCCATTTTGTACGCAAGCACAACACCACAAGCAGCAAGCGAAGTGTCAGTCAGTCAGATTAAATTCAGTGTTGTCAGTATAAAGAAAAATAATTACATGAAATTCATATATCGATTATTTTTTTAAATAACCGATAATTGATTTATATCTTAATCTTTTTTTTACGAGTACACATTATTTTTTATGTTTTTGTTTTAGTTGTACATATTTAAATAACAATACTAGTAAAGTTTTTTTTATTGCTTAGATGGGTGGGCGAGCTCACAGCCACCCTGGTGTTGCTAAGTGGTTACTCGAGCCCACATACATCTACAACGTAAATGCGCCACCCACCTTGAGATATAAGTTCTAAGGTCTCAAGTATAGTTACAAGTTAAAGTCCAATGGGTATGTCTTCGATGTTATTTTATGTGCATAAAATCCATTAAAATCGTTTGATTAATGATAATACTTAAAATGATTTATTTATATGTTTTATTTATATACTCAAAATATTTACTTCATACGTAAAAGGATTTGAAGCTGGCAATATTTTTCCCGCAAAAATAAAAGTCCTTGCTTTTTCAATAGAGTTACTTTTTTTAAGCTACTTATTGTAAACTGTAGTGGCGCTTATTTGCAAGAAAGTAAATGCATATTTATTTATGACAAAATTAATGCACTAAGTATTTTTTCTATAATCTATTGTCCGCTTTGGGCCTAAAATGGGCCATCCCCTTTATCGAGGCCTACATGATAAAATTAAAGAGTGCTATATACAGAGTGTTTTTTTTTGTTTTGCTTTACTACATATTTCAGAGCAACGCAGTCCCGAATTTTCGACATTTATTACCATTACGTGTTGTGTTCGTCGTTTTCAACGCGAATAATTCTTCGGAAATGTTTTGATTGAATCCACTCAACTGAACATAATGTACTGTCTCGAGACGTTCTGTAGAATCATAAGGTCTGGTTTACACAAGAAGCTTCTGGAACACGTGCCGATGAGATTTTGTACAAGATTATGTTGGGAAATTATAACGCATGGAGTTCAAAGAGATTACTAATTTCTACCGTGATGTCAAAGCTTAAAAGCGCAATACAAACTCTAAAGCCACACTAAGATTAGGAGAAAGAGATAAAGCGTGTTCTTATGATCCTTAGCGAAAATTTTAATAAACTTTGGACTTCAGATTTAAGGTTCAAGATTCAGAGGCTAATTTTATTTACATATTTAATATGTACACGTATGTATTATATTGAATTATATTCTTTACTACGACTATTTATTTAACTGTACACGATACCGAGTTATTTAATGGTAAGACCAACAACTGTTCACGCGGTGATAAAATCCGGACTCAATTGAGCGCTAATTGAGAAATTATTATGAAGCGATTATCGCTTTTAGAGTGTCGAAACATATAACCTTTGTTTGAACCAGACAAGAATATTGTAAAGGGCTTGTATCATGTGGTCATATTCGAGAGAATAATATAATTTTATAACTAAGCTCAGTTTTATCTTACCGCTTTTCTAATGCGATAAATGGGTGAACGAATTCACGACCTATTTGGTATTAAGTCCCTACCGGAGATCGAATAGGCATTAAAATGTGAATGCCGCCATTTTCCTTGAAATATGGAGTCGAAATTTTAATTGTATTCTGTAACGACGGTCTTATGATTGGCTCTGGGGCAAGAATAACCACGTTGCTGATACCACACCGATTTTTTTTTTCTCATTTGTAAATCACAGGACTTCCGCTCTCCACTGGGGATGGAGGGCGGGGCATGTCGGAGTTAAACCGACTAAAACCTCCTGTCGCTCAACAACCAGCATCCAAACCTCACATGAGACAGAACTCATGAAAAGGCAAAGGGGGGAAAGTGAAGCGCTTAGTGCAGAGCACATCTCTCCCATCACCCTCCTCCTCGGGACTACGGTCCGGCGGTCGTCGGCGCCACGACCACCGGCCCTCTCGGTCGGCAGGCTGTCCGAAGCCCGCCTAGATGGCGCCGGTTTGAATGGGTTTTCCTACGAAATACACCGCTGGGTCAGAACCAGTGTGGGTCGAGGATAGCCGGCCTTCCATCACCCGGATGCTCTTGCGTAAAACGCGTGCAGAGCAGCTTGCACGTAGTCTTCTTAGGCCCCCTTCGCCGGGCCCCAGACCGACATATGTTAACCGATTAAAAATGTTATGAGTATTGTAATTGCCTCTATTGACATAGATACTTGTCTGTCACGCGCGTTGTGAATCGGCCCTAAGAATTATTTAAAAATTCCGTAGGCGGCAATCGAAATTATAACGATTCAATTCGTCGACGTCTTTGATCATAAATACGTAAACGTTGATTGAAATGTTTGGTTTGTATAAATGCGTCTATTGGAGATCGAGTTCTTCGAGGTCTGTATTATTTTTCACTAAAATGATTAAATGAATTAATCGTTGCGGTGAAAATTTGTATTTAAAAAAATCTTGAGTTTGTTCAGCAGCAGATTTACTGACGGTTGTTAAGTCACGCTGTAAGTGCTTGCATTTGTGTTGCAAAATGAAACTTTTTTTTAAATTGGAGTTACATGAAAATTTATATATACAAGCCATTTCTATGTTATAGAATGAATATAAATGTTACATTGTTAGTAATTATGGTCGCGAAACGTTAGACTGGCTCTACCTTGTGGGAATTCGTTAGAAGAATACTACAATAATCTAGTTCATTAGAAGTTAGTATTTTTTTCGGGTTTCACGAGTTCTTTTTTTTTATTGCTAGGTGTGTGGACGAGCTCACAGCCCACCTGGTGTTAAGTGGATACTGGAGCCCATAGACATCTACAACGCAAATGCGCCACACACCTTGAGATATAGTTCTAAGGTCTCAGTATTGTCACAACGGCTGCCCCATCCTTCAAACCGAAACGCATTACTGCTTCACGGCAGAAATAGGCGGGGCGGTGGTACCTACCCGTGCGGACTCACAAGAGGTCCTACCACCAGTCTAGCCATAATAGCCATAGTTCTAGCCATAATTAAAACTATTTTTGCAATTTAATCTTACGCTTATTATTTACATTTTATTATTACTGACGCTTCGAATACTTTACGGTTTTCGTGATCACGGATGACTGAGTTTTCTACTACTACGTTACTAGCGACCAGCCCTCGCTTCGCTTCGGAAACTGTAATTTATTATTGATTTCTGAACTATTTAATGGATGTTATTATACATATAAACCGTCCTCTTCAATCACTCTATCTATTAAAAAACACCGCATCAAAATCCGTTGCGTAGTTTTAAAGATTTAAGCATACATAGGGACAGAGATAGCGACTTTGTTTTATACTATGTAGTGATTATTTATTATGCCATTAGTGGTTGTTCAGATCTAATAATAATGTTTTATTTAAACCTCATATAAATGTATGATGCGAACGAACACAAAGATATGTGGGAACCCAATAATTATAAAGTGTTTCTAAACGTTTTCTGTCTGAAGAGTTTTTGAACGAGTAGACTGAGATGGCAAGACGATATTATCGATACTTTGGGTTGTGTACCAACAGTAAGAGCCGAACAATAAATCTTTATTCTTTATAAAATTGGTGTTTATAATCCCTCTCGCACATCAGATCAATGGGAGTCATCCCCAGCGACAGATTATCCCGCTCTTAAGCTTCCTTTTCCTAGTTGATAAAATTGATCTATATCTAGATTAGATTAGATTAGATTAGATTAGACTATATCAGGTCATATCTACTAAGTAATTCGTGAAAAAATTTTAGTTACGTGTTAAAATTAATACCGCCTGCGGAATTTAATATCGACATGATCGCATGACGCATCCCTTGATACATATAATAAATAGGTCGATTATCCTTTAGGCCACGCTTGCTTCAAATTGAATTCATAACAAAAAATGTAAGGCATAATAATAATCATAAATTTACTTTAATTTCGTAAGCAATTAAATTATAAATCCATTACTCTGGTCGTTTTGATTTTCGTAAAAACACAATTTGATGTCAACGACCTTCGAACGTTTTGGCGGCAAAACATAGGCAGCCATTTTGAATTGTGACAAAACGATACTCTGTAATATAGACTTCAATTGGGCCACTGAAAATAACGTATGGAATTATCTTAATTAAAATTCAAACAATAACATTCACTTTTAATAAAATTAATCATATCGATATGTTTAAATATCTCCATAATCCACTCTCATTGCTTTTAGGCTCTCCGAGCACCAGTCATAGTTCTCGTTCGACGTACAACCTAGCCCGTACGCACAACCCACTCGGTTTCCCCGATCTTCTCAGTGGGTCGCTATTCCGATGCGGTGGTAGATTCAGCGAATCACTGCTCTTGCTAGGGCTTGTGTTAGTAAATCTTACCAGATTGAGCCCCGTGAACTCATCTATCAAGATGTGCGTAGTTGGAACAGCCTCATAAGCTACCAACGGTTAGTAGTCAGCCGGTTAGTTAATAGGGAAAAATAATAATTCCATATTTTAAAAAAAAGCATTCAGCAGAGGTTCTCGCGCCACGGTCGGGAGTTCATTATCGAGACGACGGCATCTCAGTCGACGAAGCGGTATTCAAACTTTAAGGGCAGAGGAATGGCGCCTGGCTTCGGGCCAATCTGTTATTTGAACACTTAATTACATACATTCGCTATGTTTGGTTAGTTTATAGTCTAAACGTAATAATATATCAATTGAGTTAATACAGTTTTAGTATGGTACAGTTTCAATCAATGATTCTCAAATGAAAAAAAGAACCGTAATTATACAAATTCATCTATTTATAAGTTAACAGATGTTCTTCAAGATTTCCCTAGTGCCACAAGCGATTCCAGAGCAAAAAAAGTAAAGAAAATAAAGTAAAATTAAAACGGTAGAGAACGAGATGACTCATTTCGAAAGCCTAAAAATCACCGAGCATTGTAAACAGATACTTAATCTTAGTTTAAATTCTTGTTGTACATTAAATTTACTTTGAGATCTTTACTAAATAGAATGAATTGAATCAATGATTTAATTCTTTTAACAGTTTATTAATTGCGTTACGTTAGGTTTGAGAATATCTCCCGCAGGTGTTGCTGGATCTTCTATCGGATGCGTTGATAGATGGCAGATAATGGGAGCCTCTGGGTGTCATTCCCAAAGGTATAGTCCTGTCTCTCTCGTTCTGTTACAGCGAGACGGGGACCAAAACCATCACTGGAGGTTTCACGTTCTCCTTCCCCCCACCTTTTTCTTTTAAATTTTTTTTATTGCCCTTGTAGGCAGACGAGCATACGGCCCACCTGATGGTGAGTGGTTACCGTCGCCCATGGACTTCAGCAATGCCAGGGGCAGAGCCAAGCCGCTGCCGAAGTGTGGCTCTCCTGGAGGTGCATGGCTTACACTCTTCTCCTTTTCTTTTGAGTTGTTTTATTTTACGGCCTTTTCGTTTCCTCTACTGGAACCTAAGCTCTGACACCCAGTGAGCGGATACATGGGTAGTGGGCTAAGATGTCCCAGATGACCGTACCCCGGGTTAAAAATGGCGAGTTTGAAAACGAAACTACGCCGAAGGAGAATCATTTTTTTGGGCTACGAGACTGAAATCTCGGCCGGTATATACTGGTGCAGAGCGTAGTCCTCGAGTCGGGAACGGAAACCCAGCGCCTCGGTTGTCAGTTAGTGCAGGCGCCTCGACGATGACACTCGACACACGCTCGAATCGTGCCCGTGTTGGAAAGACCTGGTCATGGCGCTTCGTGAGACTGAGGAGCGCGAAAGATTCCTCTTCTCTCTTCAGCTCCTCAGCCCAGTAAGCGGGGTGTGTGGCGCGGTCGCAAAGCCTCCGCTCAGCTCCTGCAGAGGCCATCGGGTGCTGGGCCTTCAATGCGGGGTCTATTACATAATGTAGGCGGTGAATATTTTACGGTATATTTCGGAAATTTGTCAGTTCGGCATGGATAGACAATACGCATTCGTGCTAATACATATGCGATACTCATTGTGAAACGCAATCGCCATTACTCATTCAACAAAGCGTACAACGTCGCTAGTGCGGTTATTACCTATCTTGCAAAATGAGCCCGTGAAATCACTTGAATATTTTAGTCTAGTCATAATCTGAAATACTGCCTAATCCGTAACCTTATGCTATAAATATTATTTTACTTTGATTAATTTCTCTATTGCCTTTTCGACGACACCCAAATCAATCATTTTTCTGGCTGATTTATTGACCTAGCCTAATTCTTTTATTCTTTACTAGTTTTTTTCAAAAAAGATTATAGCCTATGTCACTCGGAAATAGTGTAGCTTCCAAACAGTGAAAGAATTTTTCAAATCGGTTCAGTAGTTTTGGAGCCTATTCAATACAAACAAACAAACAAATCTTTCCTCTTTATTATATTATAGTATAGATGTGCTGGTTTTTATCAAAGATCATTGGATATAAAAGACAACTTCAATCATATCGACTCCATGATTCTAAATAAAGGGTGCCCTTGTGCCCTAGTGCACGTTTTCTGGTCTCAATGTTTTCCTATTACCCACAATTTTCTTTCGTAGCATCTTGTTTGGAATAATCTGACTGCATCACAAGTATGTAAATAGATAAATCTAAAACGGTTCAGTGCGGGTATCTATCTCCCTGTTTGCAAACTGATTTCTTATTACTTAGTAGCTAATTACGAGTTTTACCACAAAATAAATTTGGATAGACATTCTCTTTAGAATCTTCAATAACAAAGCAAAAGTGGAAAAGTAGTACACATAATGAATGTAAATCTGGAGGTGAGGGCGAATTCGAATCATCGACGAACACTGCGTAGAATAATAAAAAAAAAAACACACAAACAAACGTTCTACCGTAGCTAAATTTAAATTTCGTTTTCAGAGAACAAAAGGCTGTTTGAATTTTATAAACCTGCACATTTTAATCATTGACAGAGGTCGTTTACAATGCCTCGTGTTTAATTTATCGCGCGGCTCGACCATAAATCGCCATGTTTCGGTTGCTTTAATTACCAACGGTATTGCGGCAAAATAACCGATCTTCGCAGGCACAAATTAATTGTATAATTACCTACCGTTGCCGCGTTACGTACTAATTGTCTTGCACCCCTTCGAGGACTATGTGATTAACAAGATAAATTATTCTCGATTTACCTACAATAACAATCACTTAAGTGTACTTTTTTTTATTTTTTTTATTGCCTTTGTAGGCAGACGAGCCTACACGGCCCACCTGATGGTGAGTGGTTACCGTCGCCCATGGACTTCAGCAATGCCAGGGGCAGAGCCAAGCCGTTATAAAACTTCTGTTTCCGTTAAATTAAGTTGAGATTCGAAGTGGACGAGGAAAGTTTACTGTTACGCAAACTTATCGGATTAATAATTATTAATCACTGAACGCAACTTGCGATTAATTATTAATTTGGTCGTTGCGCGGTTTAATTAAAAGAAAACGAATCAAAGTCATTGTTGTTCTCTCGTTTTTAATTATCGTAAAGTAAGTATAATGTATTTATATATTTATTTATTACACTTCATGTAAAAATTTACATTGGCGGACTTAATGCCTAAGGCATTCTCTACCAGTCAACCAAAGGTAGTGCAGAGTGAATAGTGGTAGGTGCAATGAAATTTATATTAAGTTACGAATACATACACAAAGGTATATACATATATAAATAAATACACAATCACATATACATATACATACATACGTAATGTATGATTCAATTTCCGGCCTTTTTTTTATTGCCCTTGTAGGCAGACGAGCATACGGCCCACCTGATGGTGAGTGGTTACCGTCGCTCATGGACGTCAGCAATGCCAGGGGCAGGGCCAAGCCGCTGCCTATTCCAGTGGCGGAGGAATTACGATCTAATTTGAAACGTAGGACAATCTTTACTGGTAGTAGGACCTCTTGTGAGTCCGCACGGAGAGGAACCACCGCCCTGCCTATGTCTACCGTGAAGCAGTAATGCGTTTCGGTTTGAAGGGTGAGGTAGCCGTTGTAACTATACTGAGACCTTAGAACTTATATCTCAAGGTGGGTGGCGCATTTCGGTGTAGATGTCTATGGGCTCCAGTAACCACTTAGCATCAGGTGGGCTGTGAGCTCGTCCACCCATTAAAGGAATAAAAAAAAAAAAACTTTGTTTTTTTTGCCACTTAAATCTACAGGCGATCAGGAGATGCATTCCAGAATTAAACTATTTTACTTTATCCTTTAAGTATGTATACACGGCGTGTTTGCGGTAGAAACAGCCGCGACCACCACCTTTCGGTCAACAAAAGCAATTAGTTTAGAACGTTAAATTTATTCGGTGCGGTTTGTGTTTATTTTAAGATTATTAACTGGGAGTGTTTTCTTTGGTTTTCACGAGTCGTAAACAAAATTAAAAGTACTCTTATCGGTTAATCTCATATTTATTCTATAAACCTATTATGTACGTGTCGAATAAATTAAGTAAGGAATTTTCGTTTTTGTAAAATAAGACGGTAGTTTCCATTATATACAAACACAGCTGACCACGATAAATATTCGAAGGTTAGTTCGTTAATCATAAATGCAAGACTAAATGCGTAATGTTATTCTTAACTAGCTAGTACCCGTCCGCTTCACTGGGCATTTAAAATTAACATTATTATTTTTCACCCCCACAAAGATTCTCATCATTAACGCGCCTGCAACTGGTGTAGGGAGTCCAATACTCATATAAATATTAGCCTATCCATTAAGTACATGTATTTTCTACACGGATACCAAGCTTCAAGTCAATCGGATGCATGGTTCAGTAGTTATAACGGAACATCCGTAAAAACCACTAGATTTATATATTAGTATAGATTACCACCAGTCTTATTTCATTGAGTTATAACGTTATAACCGTATTAGTAAATTAACTTTGAAGGCTAGATTTGCTTAAAATATCTATGCTTTTCACAGATATTATTAGTCAAAACTACTTTAGAGACTGGAACCTCACGTCTCGGACTGGGTGACGGTATTCACGTTGTGATATCTATGGACTCCTGTTGCCAATGAACAAAATTAAATAGGATGTGAGTTCGATCACTTGTATATGCAATAAATCTATACATATAAATAAAATTGGAGTGTCTGTTTGTAATATTGAAATAACTGCTTTTTACTACATGCGTATGAATATATATACGGTACATACACCAAAATACCATTTTTTACAATTTTAGTCTGTCTGTCTGTCTGTTTGTTTGTTCCGGCTAATCTCTGGAACGGCTGGACCGATTTTGAAGGGACTTTCACTGATAGATAGCCGATGATATAAGGAGTAACTTATGCTTTACTTTTTTTTAGACTAGCTTCGCCCCGCGCCTGTCCCGCGGTACGACGGGACATAACATCGCGGGACTCAGCTATCAATAATAAAATTTAATGTTTCCGAAGCGAAGCGAAGGCGGGTCGCTAGTAATATATAAAATAAATTTATCATCAATTCTTTCGTATTGTTTTCGAATCTGCTATAATTCGTAAGCAAACAAGATAAAACTAAATTAAATGTTCCCCGCTACAGGTGTTTAATGTTAACCAAGTTATAATTCGACTGTTCGTAGACTTCTCTTGTTATATTTCAAATTAATTTGCAACCTTTAGTTTTAATGATTACAGTCTTAGTTCGACGAGGTAACTGAATGAAGATTACAGTTCGAATAATTTGATTGTTTTTTTTTTTATTGTATAAATGGGTGGACGAGCTCACAGCCCACCTGGTGTTAAGTGGTTACTGGAGCCCATAGACATCTACAAAGTAAATGCGCCACCCACCTTGAGATATAAGTTCTAAGGTCTCAGTATAGTTACAATAGTTACAACGGCTGCCCCACCCTTCAAACCGAAACGCATTACTGCTTCACGGCAGAAATAGGCGGTATAGAAAGAAGATAGATAGGTAAGAATATAGAAATAGGTGTAAAGTTACTTGTTTGAGTTGAAAGTTTCGTTATCTATTATCGTTCTAGAATAATGTGTTAGCGAATTATTCCGATCGCTCCGGGGTAAGACTAAGGAGAATAATTAATCATTGTATAATTGGCTGTATTAGTAACACCTCTAAGTGCAGTCTTGAATGGAAGGAAATTTGTTGGGTGACTAATACGACCTTGTTTCTCAAGTTAGCGACATTAACGTTGTGATGTCTATGGGCTGCGGTAACACCGGATGAGCCGTGAGCACTAAGAAACAACGAGGTACGAAAAACAAAACAAAAGTCTTCATTATCTATGAAGTTTACAATTTACAATACTGGATGTCATTAAAAAAAAAAACTAGCTTTCTGTATACTAAATGGCAATTTCGTAGAACGAAGAAAGACTAAATACATACTCCGATCGCACCGCCTTAACTTCGTATAATACTGTTTTAGGCGAATTATAAAAACATATGCCGATAACCATTTACGTAAACAATTTAGTGGGCATTCGATAATATTAACTAGTTTTATCAAACAGGAAGTCCTTATAACTGGCTGTAACTGTTATCAGAATAAACATAATACTAGCGTAAGGACTTTCAGCTAGGAAGGAAGTAGTCGCTAGCGATGGGCAATACTTTGGATAAGGATGAAGAAAAACAGCGAGAACATATTCAAGATCCTAATAAATAGAATATAAAAATTCGACAAATTGAAATATGACATTTTGATACCAAAGCGTGCGCGGACAATCATTTACGTTTCTTGATTCACTGGACACCTTATAACAAGTACATCACGAAAACAAAGTTTTTTTTATAGATGTAAACTTGAGGAGTGTGTTACGCGGCGGCGACAGTTCAGAACACAAGTTTCACTGGCAATCCGCCAGATCGATGCTCAAATCGTTAAGACTATTTTACTAGTTTTGTGCAACTTGAGCGGGTTACTGCATTGCGATTAGCGTCGTTTCTGATTGAGTGGTCTCTCGAAGTGATTATGAAGCTTATTGCCTTTTCTTTAGATTTTTTTTATATTGTTTAATATTTGGATAACGGAAAAGTGAAGATCTTCCACTAAGCGAGTGTAATTTGTCGGTAGACGACGGCCGAACATTAATGTTTGAAACTTGTATATGTAAAAACTTACTTTGAAAATGTCGTTAGGGAGATAGAAACAAGTATCTGTCAAACATCTTGTGTTCTGTGATAACTATCCATTACATTTCTATTTCGCTAATAGATAATGAAAGAAAAAATAAACTAAGTAAACTTGGAAATGCTTTAAAAGTAACAAAGAAAATTCTAGGTCCGCAGGTTCCAAGTTGGAAATTTCTGATTTGTTATGGGCATCGAAAGCGCTTTGGAGATAAGATCTTTCAGCTACAGACCAGCAAGACCGCGAATTTAAAAATATTAAATAGATACCGACCACCGGTAATCAAACCTCCGGTAATCAAACCTGAAGCTCGTGGTTCAGAAATCTGGATCACTCACGACTAAGCCAACGCGGCTTTAAACAATAGCTTAGATACCCCTGATCCGTATGAAGGAAGGTCGCGTAAGCCCATGCGTGGCTCTGTGTTGCCCGTTTTTGTTACGAAGCAATAATGCTTTGAAATTCGAAAATAATAGGGATAAGGTGTTTTTAAATACAATTAAGATTTCGACCTTAGGTTCAAAAGTGACATTTATATTGTGCTAGCTAAGGTTCTTGTTGCTTTACACCAAGTAAGCCGTAAGATGTCTTGTATGTTTTGGATTTTAATCACGTAAAAATAGCTGAAACGATTTAAAAGACATTTCGCTAATGAATGGTCTTGATACTTTTTCATGATAAATGACCGGAGCACATTATTATCTACTCTATTAAATACGATAGTGCGCTGCTTGCTTGGTTCGCACTTTTACTCATTGCCAAATCTACAAATCAATCTAGTATTTATGGACTAGAGAATGACGCAGAAGAATTTCCACCGAGATCCCGCGGGGCACGTCTAGAATAATTATAATAAAAGGCATCCAAATATCTTTTAATTATGTGAATGCTTTATGAGAATTACACAATAGCTAGAATGTTATTATACCTTCAAGTATTTTATTACTGAAGGTAAGACGTTTTGTGAATCCGCACGGATAGGTACCACCACCCTGCCTATTTCTGCCGTGAATCAGTAATACGTTTCGGTTTAAAGGGTGGGGCAAGCCGTTGTACTGTAAAAACAGTGACCTTATATATAGTAATAGTATTCCTACGGTATTTTTGTGATTGCTGCTATTCTTTATCGGAGTACTTTAAGTCGTCAGATTCATTCGCAGTGTTCTGTACAAAATGAGTAGCTTCAGTTATATGTTTAGAAGACCAAAAGTAAAGTTTCCCATGGCCGCACTAAGTTTTAATAAAACTCACAGCTGTCGCTTCCTCTAGCAAGAATATTTTTTACTTACTGAACATTCGCACTGGACTTAAAAAAATGTTTTTTTTTTTAATTGTGAAATATGCTGCCACTGTTATTTTTGTATGAAATAGTCGCATTCTGTTTTCATTGTATGCTGAGCCTTGTGATATTTTTGGAAGGATATACATGACGACCTAAGTCATTATAGATAAGTGCATATTTGCAACTTCCTCTTGTTTCACATAAATCAACTCGATCCGTCCGTATCTAATCCTACTACAAAGTTTAGCCGCCGGCTAGTAAGTCCGTCACATTGCCAGAAAGAGCGGTGAAAATCTTGAAAATTTTATACTAACTGGCAAGATTGCACGCAAAAGATCTCGTGGCCGCAATCCAATGCGCTGGTCCGACCAAATTCGCACCACTCTGGATACCACCGTCTACGACGCCATACACACCTCCGAGAACAGAGGAAGATGGCGAAACATCATCCAAAGAAGGATAATGGAAAGAGATGGTCACGACCCTCAGACATGAGGAATGCGACTCAGGGAGTAGGAGCAAGCCGTTTAATAGCATAAAATCCTTCTCGTGTTATACCAAGTCAAAAGCAAAATCATTTCCCAGCTTTTAAGATGAGTAATCACCAGACTTAGACACTGGCTTGGATCAGCAACGTTGTCAACCAAAATATCCAAATATCAGACAATTGTAATTTATTCAAAGAGCCATTTTTAACAGTCATTTTCATAGCCTTGTGTTTGAAAAATGTTTACTCTCTTATAAGGCAACATAATAAGCAATATTCCGTGCCTGAACTAAACATTTCGAGGAAGAGTCATAGCCGATGAGTCAAAGACCCGAAAGCGGCTCGCGAATCGCGTGTTGCCAACTATTGACCTAGACTATACTTTGTAAAAAGTTTGTTAAAAATTGTAAATGAGTGGGCATAAAACGACGCACTCCACCAAGCTACAAAACGGGATCGACGGAGACAGCTGGTTGACGGAATCGGACGGAGACACGATCCTCAGCAGTGAGGGACCGATCGAAGACAGAGAGAGAGAGAGAGAGGGCATAAAAAAACTCCAGTGCGAATACCGTAGCAGAATTTATCAAAGTCGAAACGGGTTCGGGAAACAGCGATTTATTTTCGCCGAGGAACAAGTGCAGCTGCAATCGGACTGTTACTAAGAAAACAATTTATTGAAGTGTTTCCTTGAAATACATATATTTTATTTCAATATAACGTGAACAACAGCTCTATTGTATTATTGTATTTATATAAAAGATACGAAACCTAAGCTGTGGCTTGGCTCGGAACTACCTTTATTTTTATTCAAAATCGAATGTGTCCACAAACGAATGTCGTATGTCTAAAAAGTTCACTAAAAGGAATTACCGAGTCAAATAAGATGTGTGTAAACGTATTTTCCACTGATCCACTATTCTTCTTCTTCTTCTTATCAGCCCATGGACGTCCACCGCTGGACATAGGCCTCCCCCAAGCCTCGCCACAAAGACCGGTCCTGCGCTGCCTGCATCCAACACTATAGGGGGTAGGACTTCTTGTGAGTCCGCGCGGGTAGGTACCACCACCCTGCCTATTTCTGCCGTGAAGCAGTAATGCGTTTCGGCTTGAAGGGTGGGGTAGCCGTTGTAACAATTATACTTGAGGCCTTAGAACTTATATCTCAAGGTGGGTAGCGCATTTACGTTGTAAATGTCTATGGGCTCCAGTAACCACTTAATACCAGGTGGGCTGTGAGCCCGTCCACCCACCTAAGCAATAAAAAAAAATCTACCACCGGATATCAGACCGGACTTACTGAGAAGATTTGGCAAAAAATTCAGTGGGATGTATCAAAGGTTTATTTTTAAAAAAAACTAGCTCCTGACAATCATCATTCATTCTCCTGCCGTTCTCCCAGTCACTTGGGGTCAGCGCAACATGTTTTCTCCTTTCATACTCCTAAATCATATACCATTTCTTCACTCACTCCCCTCTTACACATATCGTCTTTAACGAAATCCATTCATTTCTTCTTCCATAGGTTCTGACAATCATAGTATGTAATTTAAAGTAGAACACAAGATATTTGAATCTTGAATTTCGCTACCGACATGTTTAAGATAGGTTTAGTATAGTATATACAAGTTTCGAACAACAACATTCGGACCGTCGGTCTACTGAGCAATTCCACCTGCTCGATTGAAGACTTTTCATTTGTCGTTTCCTCCAAATCCGGCGTTACACACATTGAACACTTGGCGTTGAAGTCTCAATAATTATTTTATAGGATAACGACTGCTGACCCTAACACATGATTGTTTCGTGGTAGGAATAGGAAGGAAGATCATGGTATCAGCCCATGTGTGCTTACAATAGGCCCTACCAGTAAAACCCGGTGAAAAAACACCGTTGATTGCACTAATAGATGAACAACCTCGCGATCAAGTTGATATTGATTACTGGAGCCCATCAATCACAAAGTGTGATTTCCATTACCCTGAAACCCGCGCGTCTTATCCTTTAGGCGAGGACGAATTTGAAAAGCTGGTATTAATAGTCAGAGAAGACTTTTGTCTATTCTCTAGTGAAGTTTTTAGTCATATTTTATGACACCCACGGGAATATAAATATATTTTTTATATTACTGCAATATAATATTGGCCATATTGAAATTTATTTAATAAAGAACTTTATTTTGTTTATATAGTTTCGATAACTCCATGCTCCGTTGACATTTGATTATTGATAATTTATGAGTTCGTAAATAGATTTTGTAATATGTCGTGAAGCAGTAATGCCTTTCGGTTTGAAGGGTGGGGCAGCCGTTGTAACTATACTGAGACTTAAGAACTTGTATCCCAAGGTGGGCGGCGCGTCTACGTTGTAGATGTCTATGGGCTCCAGTAACCACTTAACACCAGGTGGGCTGTGAGCTCGTCCACCCATCTAAGCAATAAAATAAATAAAAAAAAAGCTTCACTCATAGCGATGTTTACGTGTGAAACGTAATTAGAGATAAAAAAAAATCTATAAAAATTTATTGGAAACTCTGGTTCAAACGAAGTAAGTGCTAGGACTTATAAACGTCGAGAATTTATTAATGTCGCAATGCTATTGAAAGTAAAATAAAACGGCTTGGTTGGGACACACGAAAATCGAATAGCTATTTCGGAAAGTTATCGTCAAGCAAAAGCTATTCTATTGTAATGTGTTAAAGTGTAAATTTGAAAACAAGCGTAGCGATTTACGAAACTATATATTATCACGACCAGACGAACGACCGAGATGAAATATTTAATTTTTTATATCGAATGCCATAAAAAGTTGTTTATCGGTAAACGAAATGGGAACATGTTATTTCGTTGTAACGTACAACGAACTGACTTTATATATATATTTAATTATAAATGTAACATTGTTAAACAACAGTTGTACTCTATTAATAACTAGCTTTTGCCCCCGACTCCGTCGGCACGGATTAGTTACTTTGGCATAACGCTAAATTTTACCCCCATTTCATTTACGTAGAAAGTGAAAATATTTTTGAATTATAGAATATTAAGGAGCTATTTAAACCCCTATTTTGAAACATTTTTTATTGGTGCTCCACTTGTATTGGCCTTAACATGATGTTATATAGCCTATAGCCTTCCTCAATAAATGGGTTATCCAACACTGAAAGAAATTTTCAAATCGGACCACACCTAAACACAATTTACCTTCAAAGAATAGTCAAAAAGTAGATACAGTATTATTGATAATACAATATTATAATTATTTTATTTCCGAGGTTTAGGATATGGTTTTCGTGGTCACGAATGGGCCCAAAACGAGACGAGATTAAAACGTTAAAGTATAATAATTTTATATACGTAATGTAGAGTTCCACCAAATGGGCCATAGAATAATTGTACCTTTTTTGTATCAGCAATTTATACTTAATTAAAATACCTTATAGCCACTCTTCACATTGTTTGGTTATTGCGGTTCTTTTGTAAAAGGACCGAGGTGGACATCGACTTTTCATCAGATATCGATTGCTTCTACAAGTTATTTGCAACTAGTATGGAGAAAATACGTAGAGTCGTGTTACCTGAAACAAAACGGAAATAAATAATTACATCACCTGCTTCTATTAACATTGTGTGAAGAATTAAGGGACAGTTCTGCGGTAGACATCAATAATAACATGGGTCAACACCAAATTTGACTTTGATTGCAAAGCATAAAATTCCGATATTTTAGATCGTAATTAGACGAATAAAAAATACATGGCATGAAACAGTTTGCTTTTGAACTTTAATAAATTGACCACATATGAAACAAAATGCATCAGCATCGTGTTTACACTTTTGTGACGTTACGCGAAATAAGTGGACCAAGACAAAACGGAAGGAAGTACTTTGCTGTAATACCGGCTAGGTCGTTGGTAGGACAGAGACAATTGCATCACATGCTTTTTTTTACACGAAACACTTCATGGACACCTTTTTTTTTATTGCTTAGATGCTCGAGACGAGCTCACAGTCCACCTGCTGTTAAGTGGTTACTGGAGCCCATAGACATCGATGACATAAATGCGCCACCCACCTTGAGATGTAAGTTTTTTTTTTTTCTTTTTCAGCCTTTCATTGTTCATAAGCTTAACGGGATCTTATGATTTTATGTTTTCTCATTCATATTAGTTCTCGCTTTTATGCCTCTCGCACATTCAAGCTTTCATACTACACGTTCATCCATCATCCTTCTCTCTTGTCCGGGAAGTTACTCCCGCTATTTTAGACTACTACCTATAATTCTTTATTTAATGGGGGGAAGAAAATTTTCAGGGTCATTGTATTTATCTCAATTAACGGTCTAACTGTTTACCCCAGAACATTTTTCGGATATCTTTACATTGCTTATTCAACGTTTTCTTAAATTCTAACATTTTATATTTCTTATTCTATGCTTAATAACTATTCACATTTTTATTCTTTATCTAATATATAAAATTCTCGTGTCACAGTTTTCGTTGCCATACTCCTCCGAAACGGCTTGACCGATTTTAATGAAATTTTTTGTGCTTATCCGGTATCTATGAGAATCGGCCAACATCTATTTTTCATCCCCCTAAATGTTAGGGGTAGTCCAACCCTAACATTTTTTTTTTATTTGGACTTTTTTTTTGTTATAATGGGATATTATGTAGTTGAATGAGGTTTTGTTATTTTTATTATATATTCCCTCATCGTTCACAGCACTACATACCTCTTTCACTCATTTATCACATCCTTACACACTTACAATAAGTTAGTTTTTTTTCTACACTAGAAATTCCCTAGAAATCTTATATATGGCAAAACAATGTTTGCCGGGTCAGCTAGTATTATATAGGTATGTTCTAATTTTGTTGACTTTATTCAGTGCTCTCTTAATTTCCAATTTGTATTTCTTATTCTATACTTATTATCTATTTACATTTTTATTCTTAATACTAGAAGCTACCTTATCATAATTTGTTATCACTATTTTTGTTGCTATATCTTTTTATTTTTTATTTATTTTTATTGCTTAGATGGGTGGACGAGCTCACAGCCCACCTGATGTTAAGTGGTTACTGGAGCCCATAGACATCTACAACGTAGACGCGCCACCCACCTTGAGATACAAGTTCTAAAGTCTCAGTATAGTTACAACGGCTACCCCACCCTTCAAACCGAAACGCATTACTGCTTCACGGCAGAAATAAGCAGGGCGGTGGTACCTATCCGCGCGGACTCACAAGAGGCCTACCAACAGTAAAATATGAAAAGCTATTCAAATTGCCTAGCGTTACAAAACATGAATAAAAGACACGAAATCTATGCTGTGGCTTTTGCTCGAAGCTACATGTTTTTTATTTGAAATCGAAAGTGTCTATTAAGGTACATATCGTCTTTTCGCATTAGAAGTGTACAATTTGCAAAAATTTTTGAAATCGAGTTAATATGCGGAATCATTTGGTGTCACCAGTATTTTCCTCATAAATACTGTCAAAAGAGCGTAGTTTAGTTTTTTAATACTTAGTTTTATCTTACTTTAAAATGTAATTGGTAAAAAATAAAAGAGAAACCATGCAAAGATGATTAAAATTAAAAATATCACATGTTAAACCTTTAAAACACTCTCAAGTAAAATTACTAAATTTTGAAATTATACAGTTTTAATGCGAGAAGACGATATGTCGTATGTCTCTAAAGAGCTCCCTAAAATGAATTACCGGCTCAAATAAGATAATAATATGTGTAATTTAATTCTCCTGTTCATTTTCCATTTCCCGTTTAAAGATTATCCGCTGTATACCGAGACTACGCAACACTCAAAGATTCATATTTCATATATAAATGTCACGGGCGCTCCACAAATTTATTGTAACAAAACCAAATACGAATTGTCACACGTATTGCTAAGAGTGTGTGGGGCTGGTACATTCTCGCAGCCATTTTCCGGGCCATTAGATATAAATATGTGCCGGGGTCCATTCACGGCATCGTTCGCAGAATTCCGCTCGCCCGCGTACATAAATATTTACTATTGCGGTTATTTTCCTTGACCGTACGAGTTCCGTTGTGCGTTTTTACAATAAATACGTAATACGCATACTAATATTGGAGATTATCTTTTTAGGACATTTCCTAATCGGAATAATCGTTAATCTATCTATCTATATATTAATACGTGAAGCAAAAACTTTGTGTCCCTTTTTACGAAAATTGCGCGGACGGAGGAGTATGAAACTTTCCACACTTATAGAGAATATAGAGAAGAAGTGCACAATGCTAATATTTTTTTAAATAATGCATAAAAAATACATTAAATCAATAAAGAAAAGATTACACACACTACATACCATGTATTTGACGCAACACGCATGCATACTATTTATTGTCAAACTTTTGTTCTTGACGTCTGTTGTCAAATTGAGAATAGATTAAATATTGTTTGTCTTTGTTAATATTTTTTATAGTGTAGTCTTGGCGAAATTTGTGATCATAGAAGTATAAAATACAATCATAATAGTGTACCAACTTACAATTCCAATTAATTATAGTCGAATTTCGACTACTGCGGGACCTCTAGTATATATAAAATTAGATGTGTCTATACACTATAACATTCGGAAACAGCTGGACCGATATCTATGAAATTTGTTAGGAAATCTTCAGATCGGCGTGACGAGTGAACCTGTCAAATTTGGAAGCTGCCAAATCAAAGATCGGTCAGCAAAACGGATCGAGTTTGTCTGGAGGATAAAAAAAAAAATCTCCCTCCTCTCTCAGTAATTAAGCTACTTTTAGTACCGACTATTTCGGATAAGGTTTATTAAAGTGTCATATTACTCAGTTAATTCTAAGTTCAACTTGAAAATTTTCAGGCACAGCTCTATGTAGGTACTCGGCTCAACAAAGTCGTGCGGGCTTACTGTGCGCCATAAAAACAACGATTAAGCAATTTTTATAAATTTTCCGGATTTAATTTTTAGTACACGATGTCATTCCTTCGTCGTGGAAGTCTTTCATGAACGCGTGTTAGATAGGCATTTTAATATGAACTAGTGGTCCCGCAGAAGTCGAAATTCGACTTTAATCAATTGAAATTTTATGTTTAAACATTATTATGGTTCTAGTGTCAAATACTATTGTACTTATATAATATAATCACAGATTTCGCCAAAACTACACTATACATAAAAAAGAAAGACAAACAATATTCATCTATTCTCAATTTGACCACAGACTTTAAACACTAACAAAAGTTTGACAATTTTTTTATTTTTATTTTTTATTGCTTAGATGGTTGGACGAGCTCACAGCCCACCTGGTGTTAAGTGGTTACTGGAGCCCATAGACATCTACAACGTAAATGCACCACCCACCTTGAGATATAAGTTGTAAGGTCTCAGTATAGTTACAACGGCTGCCCCACCCTTCAAACCGAAACGCATTACTGCTTCACGGCAGAAATAGGCAGGGCGGTGGTACCTACCTCGGACTCACAACTGGTCCTACCACCAGTAATTGACAATAAACAAAGAGTATATTTATATATATATGTGTTGTGTCAAATACATGGTTGTGTGTATTGTTTTCTTTATTGATTTAATGTATCTTTTATGCATTATTTAAAAAAAATATTAGCATTGTGCACTTCTTCTCTATATTCTCTATAAGTGTACTATAGGGTTTTTATTGGTGGTAGGACCTCTTGTGAGTCCGCGCGGGTAGGTACCACCACCCTGTCTATTTCTGCCGTGAAGCAGTAATGTGTTTCGGTCTGAAGGGTAGGGCAGCCGTTGTAACTATACTGAGATCTTAGAATTTATATCTCAAGGTGGGTGGCGCATTTATGTTGTAGATGTCTATGGGCTCCAGTAACCACTTAACATCAGATGGGCTGTGAGCTCGTCCACCCATCTAAGAAATAAAAAATGAATAAAAAAAGTGTGGAAAATTTCATACGCCTCCGTCTGCGCAATTTTCGTAAAAAGGGATACAAAGTTTTTGCTTAACGCATTAATATATAGATAAATGGTAGCTGCCTGCGGGATCCGGACATCACTTGTCACGTGTACACCTGCCGGCTTATTCTTTAGGCCACGACTTCAATCAATTCTAAGCATTATGATTAATAGCAGTGAGGCTATAGTCACATAAGATTATGTAAGCCTGCTCCTCTATTAGCCTTTAAATCAACTTTTCCAGCACAAACTTCTGCAACACGTAAACGTATGCTACTTTTATCCATGTCGATCAAAGTATTACACCTACGAGACAGCAAAATTTAGGTGTTAACACGCGAAAAGCCGCTTAAATCTTTTTAGCTACGTAGTCTTAAGCTTACTGCTTAAATGTGTTTTATGAACCAAATAATGTATGTTTACGCAAGAAGAAAGATGAAGAAAGATTATATACATTTTTTTGTTTAAAATTCTGACATACACCATCACGAGCTGACTTCAATACTCGATTATATATAGCGAGAATCGATAATAATCGATTTAACCGAAGAAATAATACTTATTAAATTCCACTCCATCTTGAGACATTTCTAAGTATGTACGTCATCATTATCATCATCACAGTTGTTTGCAGCTGCAAATAGTTGCATTTCACGCCACTTAGCCGGTCTTCTACACTCCTCATAAATTTTCTGCCGGCCATGCTTCGCAATTCATCGCGGATATAGTGTATACATGATAATATACATTAGAATGTACGATGTGGTATCCTTCAAGTGCGGCAGAAAGAAGCAAGACAGTGGTATCAAGCTACGCTGGTTCTTTCCACGCCCTACCATAAATTAGTCCATAAATTTTTCGGGGTTCGTTTTATTGTCCGGAACTAGTACGCTCGCGGTTACATACAGCCAAACTCAACTGATATTGGGTTTCATGTGTTTGAGGACTAAAATACGGTTTGATTTCTACATCTCTTTAGACGCAGCAAGAAGGGATGCGGCTTGAGATAAAACACGTTTTATCGGTTTTTTAAATTTGGTCATAAGTTTTTCGAAACCGTAATAATTTTAATCTGGTCGATTACGGTATATTCGTGATATGGCAACAAAAAAATTAAGTCATCTGATTGAAGTATTCATGATAGATTGGCAGCTGCTCGGTATTAGTACGTCAAGCACGAAAATCTATCGAATTCCAAACGTAAATTTATCGATACGAAAACGTATCATTATATTAGATGGTAGTATTCGATATCCAGCCTTCGAGATTTACGTTACCGTGTGTCAAAACAATTTTCGTGCTCTCGATCATAAGTTTCGAGTTTCGAGAACGCGACGATTCCATTGCGAAACAAAAGTAAGTAAATTCAAATTAATTCTTTTTACGGACGGTAGGGGTGCGCTGTTTAAGTCCTATACATTTTTTCTCGATAGCGATACGAATACTTTAGTCATTCGTGCTCGCCCCTCAGTACGAGCAATGGCCACGGAGTCTTGAGTCAAAATCACCATAAACCGACATTTATTTCAATACAGTTCGAAGAGCACAAAGCGCGCCGGTCTGGCGTTCTGCAGATTTCGTATGTCTGCAGTGCAGAGACGCGCGGTTTCAGAGCCGTCAACTCTCATATTGTACAGGTAACCAGGTACCAGGTAAATTGTTGTAAATTGTATGATACTTTTGACGTGACA
Organism: Bombyx mandarina; assembly: GCF_003987935.1. Next base: position 3,363,617 of record NW_021011480.1, read on the forward strand.
ACGTCTTATAATTCGATGGAGCCGGCTGCACGCAGGAAAAAACATGACTAATTGAGGCGTTCCACTTAAGGCTTGAAGTGCAAGCGAGAGCGCGCAACGAGCGACAAAGAGGCACAATTGGCCTCGCCTCCGCGTTCGGCAGCGTTCGACATCTGTCTCTCTCCTACTTGAGTGAACAATGCATCCGCGTGGACAGCTGCTATACAATAATACATTTACATGTTTTCGTCAAGTATGAAGTTCAGTGAAAAGTGAATGTGGTGACAATTGTCCATACAAAATATCTATCAAACAAATATAATTAAAATTTTCTTTTGAAAAATGAAACCATTCCATCAGTATTTTCTTATGACGTTGTCACGTTCAACTATCGTCAGTAAACCGACTTTACAGACAACCGATTTTTTTATTACTGGTGTTGGGGCGATGTGTGAGTCGGATTAATGTTACTATCGCAAGACAGGTTTTCGCTAAGCAGTCATGCATTACAGTTTGAGAGGGGGTGCAAAAGCTATATAGCCTTTTTAGTAGTATTTTATTCAAGAAAAGAGCATATTCTTATCTGAAGGGTAGGCAACGCACTGGCGTAAACGCTGGTGACCGTGGGCGGCGGTAAATCACTTACCATCAGGTGACCCGTCTTACTCGTTTGCCTCTTAGTTATAAAAAAAAAAAAAAAGTAGCAGTGGCTTGGGTGTCCAAGTTAGTAGTAGTAGTAGTGGCTTGGGTGTCCAAGTTAGTAGTAGTAGTAGTAGTGGCTTGGGTGTCCAAGTTAGTAGTAGTAGTAGTAGTGGCTTGGGTGTCAACTTCAGACCAGATGTGAAGTGCCATTGAATGCCAGTGAATATTCATTTGTCAACAATGGCAAAAATAATTATACAATACCACTGAAACTAGACCTCATGTCTCAAGGTACGTGGCGGCGGCGGTAACATTGTGGTTTCTAAGTGCTCGTTTGCCAATAAACAAGAAAAAAAGTGAAGTATTTATAAAGACCTTTCATGAATATGGTTTTAATACTCGATTATAATGAAAACACCTTGAACGGTTTAAACTAAATTACTAAAATATTACTAAAATTATTTAATTTAATTTTTTCAATATGAAAATAGATTATCTATGATCCGTAAAAACCTAAAAAAATATTTTACATTGCTAATACTTCTATTAGTAGAAGTATTCTATTAGTAGACTTCTATTAGTAGAAGTATTAGCTACTGTAGCTACTGTAGTACCTATTAGTACTACAGTTACTTTTTTAATTACTATTACCAAGTACCGAATTTTCTGTATATTTAGAAAAACGCAAGCTATTCTGTGCTTAAACAAAAAGCTCTAATAATAATGACTTAAGTTATTTCCGCGCAAATTGCTGTAATTAAGAATCCGAAAATAGCTTTGTTATATTTAGAATATACATTTTTAATTGTCTCCCGTTTACAATCACGCCCACTGTTTCAGATTGATTAAGGAAGTATTTAGATCCTATACAATTGTGAGGAGCATCAAAATTTTCTCTTTCAAATTTAGTAATTATTTTATTTTGGCGTTAATGAAACTCGTCTATTTCGATTAACTGTTTTCATTATTATTTGAAACGTAATGTTCCGGAAACCGACACAGGTAGATCGTTGAGGTACTTCGGAAGAAAAATATCCGATGACAATTCTCAATGATATCTCTATATATAAAAATGAATGGCTGTTCGTTAGTCTCGCTAAAACTCGAGAACGGCTGAACCGATTTGGCTAATTTTGGTCTTGAATTATTTGTGGAAGTCCAGAGAAGGTTTAAAAGGTAGATATATATGAAAATACTCGGAATTAAATAAAAATAACAATTTTGTTTTTCCTTTGATGTGTCCCTCGTCGGACCGATTCCTTTTGTTTGTTTTAAATTTATTTTATAAAAAAGTTTAGGTATTTTATTTATCGATTGAGGCACTACGAAGTCTGCCGGGTCAGCTAGTCATCAATAAATATTGGAAAAGAGCATGATTGGGTTTCTTCACGATGCTTCTCAGTAATTACTGGTGGTAGGACCTCTTGTGAGTCCGCACGGGTAGGTACCACCACCCTGCCTATTTCTGCCGTGAAGCAGTAATGCGTTTCGGTTTGAAGGGTGGGGCAGCCGTTGTAAACTATAATTGAGACCTTAGAACTTATATCTCAAGGTGAGTGGCGCATTTACGTTGTAGATGTCTATGGGCTCCAGTAACCACTTAACACCAGGTGGGCTGTGAGCTCGTCCACTCATCTAAGCAACAAAAAAAAAAAAAAAAAATGAAACTGCGTTCCGAGTCGGTAGTGAAGTCATGACGTTTTAAAAGTGCCTACAGAAGCCTACGTAATTGTCACATACATTATTAAACGGCATTTATCGTATTTGAAGTCCATTCTTGCTTAGTTCAGCGATTAGTTCAAAGTTCCTCCAGATCTTCGTTGTATTTGCGGGCTACATGTAATTGGTCGAGAATTTTATGACGTATATAGTTAGATAACTCACGGCCCTTTCGGTATTGGTCATCTGTCGGAACCCATATGATATTTTTTCTCCGTCCGGTATCAGACCCCGGTCTGAGTAAGAAGGTTCTCGCCGTCAACACTACAACCAGACTCGCGGCGCCACCCTTAGGACGCCCGCCCGACGCCGCGACGGGCCGCTGAGGGGATTGTCGACAACCAAGGACGCCTGCTTCCGATTAGATGAATACCTGAGCCAACTTTAGGGATAAGAGTCAGGACTTATTTACCCCACGGACCGGAATGCGTGTTCACTTCGAGCAAGGACCGATCACACTTTTAATCATTTACAAAAATAAGCTAGTCATTCCAGTAGTTATGACTTCATACAAGACCGAATTCAATAAATATGCGCCGGGCCTCGCAGCTTTATGCCTCTATTTGCGTTAATAACACGTTATCTACGTCACCATAATGCGGTCATAATTCTTTTAGAGATCGGCATAAATGAGTTCTTTAGTTGCGGCAGAAGAAGTTATGAAATGTCGGTAGTTGCTCGAAAACATCTTGGTAATGAAATGTTCACGTTAATTTCTTTTGGACCTTAAATGCAAAGGTCTCAGTTGCATTGGAATTATAGCTATTCTACCCTACATATGGTGGCTTTGCAGCAAAAATAGGAAGGACTCGTGTCGGTTCGGTAAAAGCTAATTTATGATGAGTATATAAAACCGGAATTAGGAGGGTTCTTATATTAGAAAACTTCGAGAAGTAATACGTGTAGTTCGAGAAAACATAATGATAATAATCTATTCAGAATATCGGTTCAGGAGAAAAACTTCCTCGGTGGGTCTCTTTTTTTGACACGAGTTCTAAGTTTCTAATTTACAGTACAACATCCGCCCCACCCTTCAAACCGAAACTAATTCCGAAAACGAACTAAAATAGGCGGGGTCGTGGTACCTACCCGTGCGGGCTCACAGTCCTGTGATTATAATTAGTAAGGCAGACGCCATACCACCACTAATTAAGCAATTTATATTTTTTTGTGGGTTTGATTTTTATTCAGCATGGAAGTTATTTGTAAACGTTTTTCAAGTACGTCATTAGGACGAATGGTACTTGCCTATGGGATTTGGATACTGGACCAGTCGCATTCCTACACACGGATACACGGCATCTTATCCATTAGACCACGACGACTTCATATTTCATACACACGATACATAAGATTAAAGGGGAGACAGTCATTAAGGGCATATCTTGCACTCCACTGTTGGTTTATTATTAATTCCAAGACCATAGGTTTGCGACAATGCAAAATTACCTTTCACACTGATGGCACTAAGACTATCTGGCTATTAAGACAACTCTTGCAGCAAAAATTCCCCATGTCAAATAAAATAAGCACGTAGTCGAATCAGATTACCTAGGGCAGTCAAGTGAAACAAGCATTTTCCTGCTGAAGCATCGGATATTTCTAGACTAATGGATACTGGCACAATACGCAGGCGAGGCAATAACCAGACTAAGGATTAGGTCACTCGGACAAGCTGCTGTTGCGGGCACTATTCAATAAAACGTTTTCGTTTATTTATTGCTTCTATTTGTTTCGAAATGGTTTGTAGTAACGTATAATGATAATCCGAGTGTTGACCGGTGCTTTTTTATGTCATAAAACAGAATTGTGACACTGGAGAGTAGTGGAGAGATCTTAAACAAAATGTATCGAGCTCATCATAAAATCTGTCGACTATGTATCCCGTAGTATGTAATTTACAGTTTCCAGACCATCCTAAAATCCAAGGTAAGATAGAATAAATATCGGTCATCGGACAAGATTTTGTCGCCCATTTAAGAAGAGAAGAATAGAGAGAGAGAAATAGAACCAGCAATAGTATCCCTTATAAATTCTTACAGTAAACAAATCGTTCATAGCCATTATGTTATGTGATACTTCACAAAGTAACCTTCGCATGTTGAGAAGCAGTTAGCCGAGTTCTGACCGCAGTACGGGCGGACAATCCAATTGCCCTATTTCCATTATTTACAACTGACTCGATGCAAGATTAACTTATCATGCTCTTTGTAAAATGTCTCCCTTTTATAACGGGTTTGCTTTGCTCGAATTTCACAAAGAGATGTAGGACAAAATGCAAAACGGGCAGAATATTAAAATAGTGTGGAGAACCTAAATTTTGGTGTATCTATGTTATGTTATATTGTAATTAAATGTGAGGTTTTTTGGCAGCTCTTGAAATGGCGGATAAAGTAAAAAGGGCATAGATTATTTAAAAGGTACCGAATAGTTTAGTATTTGTAAATATTATGTTTTCCGTTAGTAGAATTATCGGAGTAAAGCTATACCATACATGAAAATATATAGCATATATAGCATAAATTAGCATTCGGCGTATAAAAAACACAACCCACGAATTGTGAACAAAATCCGAATCAAATAAGAACGTATTATTAACATCGACAAAGCCACAGCAAAGCGTGGCCGGGCTTAGGTAGTTGCGACTGTATAAGATGAATTCAGCCCCACCTTGACGTACGACTTGGTGATATGAGACATGAATTCAAATAGGAACGCATAAATTCTTCGTGGTAGAAATAGGTAGGGTCAGGCCAACATTGGCACCCTTGGTAGATTCAATACTCATCCTAACACCAGAAATATATGTAAGTTTAAACCTAAGTTTAAACGCGTGTAGCCATATCCAAAGTCTGCGATTTATTTTTCAAGGCACAAACCCAGATTAATCCAAGTTTTCATAAAAAAAAAACTATTGCAATTTACGGTCTACGTGAGCGAAATCTATGAAAGTAGTCGGTGGTTCACAGAAATAAAAATAAATAAGCCCCGGCGTATTCCGAAGGAAATAAAAACAGTTCCACTCACAGTTAAAGCTTTGTGCAATTTGTACGAATGCCTTGGATAAAAAGAACATGTTTCTGTGCACATAAGGCTCTAAGTAGCCTATGAAAGGGCTCAACGTGCCATGTAAATTGTTGCGTTTGAAGCCTAACAAATCAAAACACAGGCAAAAGTAATTTACGGGTCCGACTCGCTTTTCAAGCGACGGGAAAACACGCTTTTTTTTTTAAACTTTTCACGGGGTTTTTTGTTTCAGACGTTCATTGTGCGAAATGAGTACTGCTCTGTAAAAATGGAACGATCTTTGAAATCTGTTTTTTTTTATGACGTGTAATGCCTCGTGATTGGATTGCCCCGAGTGATTCCCCACTCTGTTTAATGAATCAACTGAACAGATTATGTTTGCACTCGCAATGGATGACAAAGCACGGTATGTTATTCCTCAATTTATACGGACTGTGTGTATCTTAAAAAAATCACATTACATTTCGTTCGTTTATATTCGTAAATTGAAAGATTGTGATTGATGATCGAGAGACTAATGCGGCCCTCCCAAAACCTTTTCGTGGGTTGTAATAAAGATATCTCCAATGATATTTCAATATAAATGGGTTTTCTTCCAACGTATTTGCTACCTAAAACCAAACGCGTTCAATCCGCCGACACACCTACTTTCTAGTGTTGGGAACGAAGTTTGATATATTAAGAGTAATTACTCTTTACGTAATTACTAACTGTGTGACGTGACGTACCCGTAAGAGCTTATACGTCCTAATTCTAATGCCAATCATTTCGTAAATTTATTAATGTGTGATAATCAGGTTTTATTACAGTGTGTATGTAGTTCATTAATGATGGAGTTGATCGAAAGCACATGTTAGCTATATATCTTTTTACATACAATCTTTCTGACCCTATTACTGTGTTTCAGTACTTTCTTCAGCTTTCGCCAGTCAAATAATAAGTACTTTTACGGTTTAATCTCGCTTTTTTTGTTGCCATTATACTATTTGTGAGAGGAAACATTTATAGAAGCTTGTAGAGAGTACTTAACGGTAGGCGGCGGCTTGACTCTGCTCCTGGCATTGCTGAAGTCCATGGGCGACGGTAACCACTCACCATAAGGTGGGCCGTATGCTCCGGCTGCCTACAAGGGCAAAAAAAAAGCCGACGTTCCGAATACTTTACCGTTTTCGTGGTCAATTAAAATTTTAACTAAACAGAATCTTCGAGAAGGGAATAGAATAAGCATTTCTAAAAAATTTCTTCTAATTCAGTTTCAATCACATTCAGTGCGAATCTCATGAAACTACTGATAAATGGTGATACAAATATTTCGTATGCGCATAAATCGCCCGTTAGAATATGTTTTGGAACAAATCCAATTATTATTCGCACGAATAGCCCTTGTACAGTCCGTATAGAGCATGAACGTTGAGCCAATAGCAACATAGGAAATAAAATTAAGCTTCACATTAAAGGCTTCGTCAAACAGAACGCGTACTTAGCGCCGCTTTTCATGTCACACCAATTGACTAGATGAGTCCAACGCTCCTTGACGCAACGCATTCGCCAAATCATAGTGCCTTTCGATAGCAGTGTGAAAATTTAAAAGTATTAAGAAATCGAGTGATTCAGATGTGGCATTGTATAAGCATGGATATTTTCTAACTATTTCTATACATTTTTCGGGCATTATCCAGTATTTTAATACACATTCACTCGGACGCTAAAATCAAATTTGTAAAAAATTACAACGCCTGACGACAAAGCGTCCTAACGCCGCGACAGAGCGTTGCGTACTTATAGCGCTGGGGCTTTGTTTGACGGTATGTTACCATAGTAGTACAACACATCTCGGCGTCATAGTGCGCCGTCAGTTTAGCGATCTGACGCGCGCTAATTACGCGGTCTTTTTGACGAAGCCTTAAGATTTACATTATGCAACTTCATAAATAAAGGGTTTTTATTGCTCAGATGACTTTCAAATTACTGACGATGCGCCTAAACGTGGATCGATTTAAATTACACCAATACTAATACAGCTAAGACTTCGTATCTGAAGGTACACCGGACCGCTTATAGGTTTTTTTTGCAAAAATAATAAGAATTGATTTGCTAAGTTCTCGAAAATAGACCCACTATTACCGATAAAATTAGTATTTCAAACAATCCATGCTATATTTATAAATTTCACATAATACGGATTGCGGATGTTCCCGATAGATCGCATTGACATCGGCCTGGATCTCATTACGACCCACAGTCGGCTGTACAATTGACGTGAAAACTTCGAAAGATTAAAACCATATCCACGGCTGCGTCTCCGAGTATTTATATCAGGGATAATTAGGACTTTATTATTATCATTTGTTAATAGATAAAAAAAATATAACGCATCATAAAATAATATTTTTATTGCTATAGACCAATGAACATGTGGCCGGTTTTTTTGTTAGGTGTTTACCGGATTAACATTACAATGCATGCCGCCAGTCAACTTGAGATATGAGGTCGTTGTCTCAATTGTATTTTATGAGGGCTGTCCGACCCTTCAAAGAAGAACGCGTGACTGCTTCCTGGCGGAAAAGACGGGTCGTTCAAACCGATGCGAGCTATCCGTGACCAAGCCTCGCCTATGCAAAAACTCAACACAATCGGACTTTTAGTCACGCGATCGTAATGAGCACGAACAAACAATAACACAAACATACATTTTTGTACATATATTATAAGGTAGCTAGGCATTCGCTTACTTACACTCGCCTGAAATTTTTTTCAAACAACATAAAATAAATTATTTTTGAAAACGGAAAAAAAACCGTTAATTTTTAAATTTCAAAATAAATAACTTCAACATAAAAAGGACTATTCGTTTCGATGGACGTAGACGTCTCTTTCTGATCCTTTCGATCCAATTAATTATATTTTTCAATTACATTGTTTAAATCTCGTCGGGATTGATAAAGCGTAAACTGCTAGTGTGACAAGGATTTCTATTTTTTTAATTGCCTTTGTAGACGAGCATACGGCCCACCTGATAGTAAGTGGTTACCGTCACTCATGGATGTCAGCAATGCCAGGGTCAGAGCCAAGCCGCTGCGTATGTAACTGAACTTATGGGGAGGTTGTTATTATGAAATATTGTTACAAGCTAATAAAATATGGAAGCCACGCGTCGGACGACTCATATCGACGGGTTTACCAATCTACTACATATATTGCTTACAGTCACGTCTGAATATTTCCCTTACATTATGCTGTCGAAAGTCAACATTTTCGTGCAAGAACATCGGAAATATTAACTATTTGTTTTTAGTCGTCGTGGCCTAATGGATAAGACGTCCGGTGCATTCGTATCGAGCGATGCACTGGTGTTCGAACCCCGCAGGCGGGTACCAATTTTTCTGATGGAATACGTACTCAACAAGTATTCACGATTGACCTCCACGGTGAAGGAATAACATCGTGTAATAAAAATCAAACCCGCAAAATTGTAATTTGCGTAATTACTGGTGGTAGGACCTCTTGCGAGTCCGCATGGGTAGGTACCACGGCCCTGCCTATTTCTGCCGTGAAGCAGTAATGCGTTTCAATTTGAAGGGCGGGGCAATCGTTGTAAAACTATAATTGAGACTGTAGTGGACTGTATTATTAGGATGGGCAAGGAACTTGTTAAATAAACTCGCGAGGATTGCACGTATAAAATTTGTATATTTTAGAAATTTTATAAATCGCGTACAATAGCACGGATGAAAGAGAATTGACAAAATTAAGACGTTCTAAAATTCAAAATTAAAATGTAATGTCAAAAACCACAACCACAACAATAAAAAAGGTTTTATACCAATTTTGTTGGGTTTCCAACATGCTGCGGCCTCAGAAATGATATATTTTCAAGAAAGTTATACAATACTAAATTAATGTAATAACTTACACTCATCATTTCTTTATGGGATAAAGACAATCTTTATAATCATGATAAAATTTAACATTTAAGAATTAACTTTAGACACAAAATGAGGAATGCAAAGTTAGCCTCTAATCAGTACATCATATTAAGAATACAAAGGTTAGCTCAAAAAATACATTGAGGAATCTTTATACCTTGACATATATATAGCTACATTCGGATGTTCTGTGACCTTATAAATAAAATACAATAACACATATTTCAGAAGTTTAACACTCTATATAAATTGACTTTTAACATTTAAATTGAAAAGCTTTTGTGTGAAACAATGTATTAAATTAAATTAATTAACAGAACTTGACATATTTTTATCTCAACATTAAAATAATAACACATTAATTATTATCAAAAGGTAACAAACATACACCTGACAGTGACCTTCTATAAACTTTGCCTTTAGGGGCAATAACGTCAAAGGCTCGTACTTTACCATCCCCACCTGGGAAAACCTTGGAAATTCTAGCTAACGGCCAATAAAGAGGAGGTGAATTTGGTTCCTTCAATAATACTATCTTACCTGTGATAAGATTATTAATGACATTTAATGACAAAACAATCTTTCTTTGCGTCAATTGTCATTCCTAGCGCCTTGATACTGCTGTTTTCTTTTTGAACTTCAATTTCATCTAACTGTCTCTCATTGAAAGGAATATCAGCTAAGATCTCATCGCAGTTAGATGACCATTTATGCTTTTGGAAGCCACCCAAGCTTAACAAACGTTTTAGCTGCTGTTTCGCCTCATGTAAAGCCGTTAAATCGTTATTCGAATATAAAACATCAACATAAACACAATTCTTTATAATGAAGGAAGCTAACGGTAAGTCAGCTTGATGCATGTTTGCAAGCTCGAGCAGACATCTGGTTGCAAGGTAACTTGAGCATTTTAAGCCGTACGTGACAGTATCTAAGCGAATGCACCGAATTGGCTCATCAAGCCATCGCGCCACAAAATGTTTTGCAGCGTAGTGTATTCTGGATTGACCATAACATTATATATAAAGTAATAATTTCGAAAAGATCTCTTTGCACTATGGGACCATTGAGTAAAATGTCATTGAGTGAAACTATTTTTTGTCTTCAAAATATCTATATATAATCTATCTATTCGTTACCTTATGTTGAGGTGGCGGACCACCCGCAATAATGTGACCAAATTTAGTGTTGACAAGCTGTGGCGTTCCTTTACTTTGGCTGACCGTGTTGACTAGAGGCTGGCGTCGCGTCGCGCACGTCGAGCTGGTCGTCGCCGGTAACAGTGCAGAAGTAACATCCTCGCTTCTCCTTAGCGGTCACTGCGTTGACTACTTTGGTGGTAAATAGCTTCGCTGCGGATTGTCCAGCATTCTCCATAGTAAAAAATAAAGTCTCTAGGTTACTCGCGACTCGCCGGTAGGTAGCGACACTGCAGCGCGTCGTCCAAAAATGTCTTCGTTGGAATGGTAAATGTGAACCACATGCGGGATAAAAAAAAGACGATCGACTTCGGATGCGAATGGTATCGCCCTCTTGTCTTCTCGTTATAATCCGTGATGTAGCTTACTCCTCTTCGCTGCAGTTTACATTGCTTCCTGGCTTGCCGATATAATTTATTTATTTATTAGGTTTTCGCTCTTTCAATATTGCTCGCCGGCTTCGCCTCTGCGTGTTTATTATCTTTACAGAATTCCTTTTCTTCGGCCGTAACGGACCAATTTATGTAGTGGACTGTATTATTAGGATGGGCAAGGAACTTGTTAAATAAACTCGCGAGGATTGCACGTATAAAATTTGTATATTTTAGAAATTTTATAAATCGCGTACAATAGCACGGATGAAAGAGAATTGACAAAACTAAGACATTCCAAAATTCAAAATTAAAATGTAATGTCAAAAACCACAACCACAACAATAAAAAAGGTTTTATACCAATTTTGTTGGGTTTCCAACAGAGACCTTAGAACTTTTATCTCAAGGTGGGTGCCGGCATTTACGTTGTAGATGTCTATGGGCTCCAGTAACCACTTAACACCAGGTGGACTGTGAGTTCGTCCACCCATCAAAGCAATAAAAAAATAAAAATAGTGCAATAGTAGCAATTTTAGTAAGACCATAGCCGCAAAACAATCATGTCTACACTAATCTAGACGCAGAAGTTTTGAGGGAAATACGATAAATGCCTCTCGTGACGGTGCCAACGTATTCCATTTTACTGTAATCAAATGCGATATCTTTGTGATTAATCATTGTGTGCTTGGAATGTAGCCTTAAGCCCGGGTCTCGAGTTTGTATTGCGCAATGATACATGATGACGATGATAGCACAACTGTACCGATTTACTCGAAACATTTGGGATTGACGGAACAAGCTTTCGATTAAAATTTATTCAAGCGTGGATTTCGAATGTAATATCCATTGAAGCGATAAATACTGTTTGCGCGTTATGGAAATGCAGCTTGGTTCACTGTTTCTACACGAATTTAACCCTTTTAGTGCCGAGCACTGTGAAAATAGCACATATTTTTCAGAAATTGCTGAAGGATTTTTGAAAAAAATACCCTGTTAATTAAGTGTGCACATATCTATATTGCTGTTCGTTAGTCTCGCTAAAACTCGAGAAAGGCTGGACCGATTTGGCTAATTTTGGTATTTAATTATTTGTGGAAGTCCAGAGAACGTTTAAAAGGTAGATAAACATGAAAATTCCTTTTGTTTGTTTTAAGTTTATTTTATACAAAAGTTTAGGTCTTTTATTTATCGATCGAGGCACTACGAAGTCTGTCGGGTCAGTTGGGGGTTGATTGCTTCCCGCTTCCGTAGGTTTAACCCGCGATTCCCTACAAGTGAACCCTGGGTGGTGTAAAACGGGAGCCAAATACATAATCGGTGGTAGGAATGCTCGGAATTAAATAAAAATAACAATTTTGTTTTCCCTTTGATGTGTCCCCTGTCGGACGGATTCCTTTTGTTTGTTTTAAGTTAATTTTATACAAAAGTTTAGGTCTTTTATTTATCGATTGAGGCACTACAAAGTCTGCCGGGTCAGCTAGTTCTTTATAATTTTCCTCAAAAGTTGATGGATTTTCGTAATTCTATCTAGTATGTGTAAGGGATATATCAAAATATTCAAATGAACCATATTTTTTACTATAACTGTATTTATTATGACTGTAACTGTAACTGTGAATATTCGTGAGCAGTCTCGAGTTTCCATTAAGTCTGCGCTACATCTTGCTATATTCAAAAACTAACAGACATTTTGTAGCTTTGATTCAGCTTTTTCAGAATGATGATTTATCATTCATAAAATATATTTATCAAATAAACTATAACTTAGTTATGTGACAACACTCAACATTAAATTTAGTGCGTTCAAACAAAATTGAAACACTTCAACTATTCCATACATACAACAGAACTGTATTCAATTATTTATGTTTTAAATGTACACATAAAATTAGCATCTTTGCTTGAATTATTTGCATATTACAGATGTAGTCTCGTAAGGAGAATACAGAGTTTCACTTTCATCTAATAAAATTACAAAAACAAGTAAAAATTACGTTAAAATTTAATATTAACCTGTTTTGTATGGTTACGTTGCGTGTTTGTTAAAAAACAGCGCTAAGAACACGAAAATATCTAGAAGCGATGTTTCTAATTATATCGACAGTGCTACTATCTATTATAATTGAAGATTTACTCGTAAATTTTGGGTTAGACATTCACTGAATCTCACAATAGATCATTGTTAAATTTGTTGTAATACGAAAACTCGTTATAGTAACAAACAAAATACAAGAGATTAAATGAGGGAAAGCCGATCAAAGCGACCAATTAGTGTGGACCAAAAACTTTTAATTCATTCAACGAACAGTCCGAACTTGAACCGTCACTGATGGTTAAACTTAAGGGTAAGTACCGGTTTATTTGCGTTCACAGGACCCGGACGCTTCCCGGTATTAAGACCGGAACAACTTCGTGGGCTAATGGAGATCACGCACTTCGCATGGGTCGATCTATCGATTACTTGTCTTATATATAAATGGTGAATATAAGACGCACACCGGATCTCGAAAAGGAATTCATTCGTGGACATTAATAAACAGGTGTTTACTGGTGGTAGGACCTCTTGTGAATCTACGCGAGTAGGTACCACCACCCACCCTGCCTATTTCTACCGTGAAGCAGTAATGCGTTTCGGTTTGAAGGGTGGGGCAGCCGTTGTAACTATACTGAGGCCTTAGAATTTACGTTATAGATGTCTATGGGCTCCGGTAACCACTTAACACTCAGGTGGACCGTGTGCTCATCTACCAACCTAAGCAATAAAAAAATAAAAAGCCACTACTTATACCACTAAGGATTGCATTCAAAACTGGTTTATTTAAGCGATCAGTTAACAACGTGGTTGATATTTTCAGAGGCAGGTGGTTGGTAATTTTTAATAGTAATATGGATACTGGCAACGGCTACGAAAATTCCATGAAATTATCTTTCCAACTTTCTTGAATTGATTATTGTATATTGTGGTACTGAATATCAATTAAACTTTTTTGGACCGAAGTTCTTTATGGTACGATGCGGAGGGGTACCCTAACCGGGAAAAACGTCCGTAACGTAAGATTTTTATTAGTAATGCACACAGTGTACGACTTAACTTTGTAATAACGTACAAAAAATAACATATTTTTTTTTATGATTCATTAACCACGAACGATCTCAGAGCGTTCGTTTGCGCAATATACTAACTCTTATGCAAACAACCGTGAATTAAGTGTACCGCAATAAGTTCGCACGTTACCGAATGACCGTGGGTTGTTGCGAAACCTCCAGTTTTATTTTCTTTATACCTCGAATAGAACTTAAAACTAATATCTATACTAATATTATAAAGAGGAAAGATTTGTTTGTTTGTTTGTTTCGAATAGGCTCCGAAACTACTGGACCGATTTGAAAAATTCTTTTTCCATTAGAAGCCGACATTGTCCCTGATGAACATAGGCTACTTTTTAAAAAAAATTTTTTATTTATTTCATGTGTCTTTTAATGTTTCCGAAGCGAAGCGAGGGCGGGTCGCTAGTTTTTATAATAAGGAACTTCGTTCCTATCCGGTGTCCAACGACACCACACATCTTTTTTAAAAATCCACAACATGATAAACTCAACCCATTCATCATCATTATAATGAGCTATAAGATCGACTTATTCTCTATAGTAAACAAAGCTAGAATGAAGGAAATAAGTTTGCCGGCTCGATCGGTCCCTCCGGACGAGGTCGCTACGGTTATGTAAACATAAAAGTGCCATTGTAATGCTTTGATCGGAGGGCTGGAACGAACGGTGGCCATAAACTTCAATGATGCTTAACTCCGCGAAGACTCATAAAATATCGATTGCTTCCCGTGTATCATGCATAAGGCGAGACGATAAGATTATAATAAGCGATAGACGTTGCAACCTTTACTAAAAGCGAGTTAAGAGAGAGAGAGTATCTATATATTAATACGTGAAGCAAAAACTTTGTATCCCTTTTTACGAAAATTGCGCGGACGGAGGAGTATGAAATTTCCCACACTTATAGAGAATACAGAGAAGAAATGCACAATGCTAATATATTTTTAAAATAATGCATAAAAGATACATTAAATCAAAAAGAAAACATTACACACACTACATACCATGTATTTGACGCACACACGCATGCATACTATTTATTGTCAAACTTTTGTTCTTGACGTCTGCGGTCAAATTGAGAATAGATTAAACATTGTTTGTCTTTATTAATATTTTATATTTTTTATAGTGTAGTCTTGGCGAAATTTGTGATAATAGAAGTATAAAATACAATCATAATAGTGTACAAACTTACAATTCCAATTAATTATAGTCGAATTTCGACTACTGCGGGACCTCTAGTTCTTTATTGTAATCCAAAAAACAAATAAACAGTGCGATACGTTAAATACAAAAAAGTACAATTGGCGATCTTATCGCTAAGAACGATCTCTTCCGGACAACCTTCAGGTGGACAAGGATCATTTGGAAATGAACTACGCGCGGTGTACCAATCCAGTGAAATACATATACATATACACATACATACATATATGAGTTAAATAGAATATTATATTTTTATTTTTATTTTGTTTTCTCTACTTCTACAAAATGCTATTCACTTCAATACTGTGTAGAACTCCACTTCCAACAGTCAGGAAATAATACACAGATTGCAGCTTTTTTTTTTTTTTTTTTTTTACCTAAGCTGATAGCC
>NW_021011480.1:3379628-3531076 GCF_003987935.1 Bombyx mandarina
AAGGATTTTAAGTGTATGCGGGCCGCGTGAGCGAACACTACACTTGCATAGGTCATGACGGGGCGTATGCAAGTTTTGTAGAGTGTCACCTTATTTCTAAGGGACATTTTACTTCGCCTACATATCATCGGGTAGAGACGTCCTAGAATGAAGGCGGCACGATCGCGTACCGTCTTGATGTGGGGGCGGAATGTCATCCTACTGTCGAGGGTGACGCCTAAATATTTGACCTTCGGGGCCCACGGTATGGGCTGGTCGAACATCGTGATTGGGCGAACGGCGGGGGCGGGGGTATTGACGCGCCTAGTCGGGAGGGGGATGCTCAGCGTGGTGTTCGGAGGGCGACCCCTTTTGAAGAGCACCGCTGTGCTTTTCGTGGGGTTAATGTCGATGCGAGATTGCAGCAGTTCACTTAATTCTGTATTGCTTTATTTGTAACTCCACTTTTACAATCTTTAAACATCTGTTCACTACCGAATACACTGATTTCTGTCACGTTTTTTCAGACTACCGCCTTTTTTATTACGTCACGTCCCCACTGCTGTAATTGCTCCTACCAACAGTGTTGCTATTTGGCAATCCGAAAATTGCCTTAACATTAACAAAATTAATTATTTTACAACAAACCTTACAACTGAATATAAATATTTCCTATACAATATTCCGACGATAGTCCCGCCTATATTTGACAGGATAACCAATTTTTTTTTTTATTTAGTAAACTTAACATTACGTGAATTTTGAGTTGGGACTACAAGTTTAAACTAAGCATGAGTATACAGAGCACGAAGTTGCCAACGTTCATTAACTCTCCACACAGAGCTATGTGTCATCGTGTCAACGTATTCACTTCATTAAACAAACGAGAATCGTTAAAAAGGGTGGTGACAGAGCATTATTGAAACGTTTCTGAACGCTAAGGAAATACAAAGTTTATTTACTGAAAAAAATATCCTTTTAGCAATTCTCAATTTCCTTTGAAAAATACACAACTATTGCTCGGACGAATTAGTTCACGGACTCTGGTTTTAGTCGTTTTCGGAGCCCATCAGCATTAGAACACTAATGTTTCCACAACCTTAAGTCGTGAGGTTACAATTTGCTCAACAAGTATCCCATTCTTCAGAACTGAACGCATGCGCATACTTCTTTATTCTTCAAGCTTGCCGCTTTACAATTTACCTCCTCAGAATGAAGGAAGCCTTACAATTCCTGAGCATATAATTTTGACATGAACCGACGTGTTACATTCGTATTGAATTTTGGAAAACAAAAAGCCTCATTAAACAAAATAAAGGATAATTAAATATTACGTGATATACAACGTTATCGCGTGGTTCGTGACGTAACAAAAGAACGATGACGTCAGCATCAGCAGGAAGATTAACAAGGGGCGAATACGAGCGTTCGGTTACAACAATTGTTAGACGTTCGGTTCTTAGAAACGGATGAGGATTAATTTCTGTTTTTTTTCTGCAATAGACAATAATAGCCAGCGGCCGGCATTTCGTGATGGATATTTATTACACACAACGGGAATGGTCACAAAAAGCTATAGTTCGAATATTTACAAAATATTTAACAAACAAAACATTTAACTATGCAAAATAAACATATTAAAGAAGCATAAGAATGACTTTTTATGTTACACTAAAATGTATTGTATTTTCTCCGGTTTTGGCGAGTCGTAGTCGAATCGAGACTTTTAAACAATTATTTTCTAGACTTTTCTAGTTTATTTTAATAGAGAAATAGACGGTAGTCAGTAAAATATTCAAATGTCGGCGCATATCATCTTAGGTATACGTGGCCACAAAATCTATAAAGTATTCGGAACCTCGAGAATAATACATCTATATATCAATACGTGAAGCAAAAACTTTGTATCCCTTTTTAAGAAAATTGCGCGGACGGAGGAGTATGAATTTTTCCACACTTATAGAGAATATAGAGAAGTGCACAAGGCTAATATTTTTTTAAAATAATGTATAAAATATACATTAAATCAATAAAGAAAACATTACACACACTACATACCATGTATTTGACGCACACACGCATGCATACTATTTATTGTCTAACTTTTGTTCTTGACGTCTGTTGTCAAATTGAGATTATGTAAGTATTGTTTATTTGTCTTTGTTAATATTTTTTATAGTGTAGTTTTGGCGAAATTTGTGATTATAGAAGTATAAAATACAATCATAAAAGTATATAAACTTACAATTCCAATTAATTATAGTCGAATTTCGACTACTACGGGACCTGTAGTAATAAGAAAATTTTAAGCCTTTGTGATCTCTTTTAAAACTAAACAGTATTATTATACTATAACAATCTGAACTATCTTTCCATACAATGACAGACAGGTCTAGTGAGATAAGGTGGAGACAAAGAAGAAGATAGACAGGTGGGTGATTCCGTCTAAGAAAGATTTTTTTTTAAAGTAGAGTTTTAATGATTAAGGTTAAATGATAAAGGTTTTTCTTTACATGTATATTTAACTAAATCAATATTCTTATAGTTTAATTAGTTTTACAGCGGAAATCGAACTCACGACCCTCATCGCAACAGTCAGGGTTGCTAATTACCGCGCCATAAAGTCAGCAAAACAAATAAAATAAAATCGTAAAAATGCGTCTTTATCAGTGCTTGTCAGCGATACTCTTCACAATATTTATGAACAAAGCTTGGGCTGACTTAAGCGTTTGATTGATTACCAACGATCGAAAAATAAATAAGTTCTGACAATTTTTTTTTTATGGCTGGACGAGCGCACAGCCCACGTGGTGTTAAGTGGTTACTGGAGCCCACAGACATCTACAACGTAAATGCGCCGCCCACCTTGAGATATAAGTTCTAAAGTCTCAGTATAGTTACAACGGCTGCCCCGCCCTTCAAACCGAAACGCAATAACTGCTTCACGGCAGAAAGAAGCGGGGCGTTGGTACCCGCCCGTGCGGACTCACAAGAGGTCCTACCAAGATTGTACTCGCATAGTCGGTATTAGCACACGGGTTACACAATGGAGTCTCTTAGGTAGCAGTCAGGAGAACCAACCATTGCACCATTTGCCGTCATAGTTGTTATAATAAAAATCATTTTTTCAATTAAGCAATGTAAACGATAATAAACGACATTTATTGATTTACGTTTCATAGACGTTGAAATGTCATTAGCGTAACCAGGTTAACCTTTTTTCCAAATACATATTATATATTGTTCGTGAGTATACATACATTTACTGTTGGTAGGACCTCTTGAGAGTCCGCACGGGTAGGTACCACCACCCCGCCTATTTCCGCCGTGAAGCAGTAATGCGTTTCGGTTCGAAGGGTGGGGCAGCCGTTGTAACTATACTGAGACCTTAGAACTTATATCTCGAGGTGTGTGGCGCAATTACGTTGTAGACGTCTCTGGGCTTCAGTAACCACTTAACACGAGGAGGGCTGTGAGATCGTCCACTCATTTAAACAATAAAAAAAGCCACTTACAGTCAGAAACGTCGTAAGCTCGCAGAGTCAAAATTTATTTTAGTCTTCAAAATTATTAAACACAAATACGCAGTACTTCAAAATTTACAGCCAGACCTTCCTTTCCTTCTTTGTACAAATTTATTGTACTAAACTCCTTATTTGTACTAGCACTGCTAATTTTAATTATTTTTATTATTATTTTATAAATCCTGTATTAATTTATTTATTATAAAAAAAAGAACACAATATTCCTAACCTAAAAGTACATGTTATTATCCGCAACATGCTTCGTCAGATTACAGAAATAGAGTTATCAGCAACATGCTTCGTCAAAAAGTACAATACTTACTTTCAGCTGCAAGCGTCGTCATAATTTTAATTATAATCATTAGTAACGCCGCGACTAAATAATAATTAATTCTGAAAACATCTCGAAAATCACGTACGAGAGCTTAGCTGTATGGAAACGTGTGCACCGAAACTGACGAAATGCGGCCATGCCGTATACGAACAGACGGATGCAAATAACTAACTTTACTATTGGAAATTGGTACATCGATCACCGGAACGAAATGGCGATCGAATGATTTGCAAGTCAAACGGACCCATAGCGTATACTAAGTTCAGAATAGATTATCCTTTACCGGTTGTTTCATGGATATACGCTTTAAAAACTTTTTTTTACACTATTTTCATATTTCGTGCTTCACTGTATTTTTTTTTTAAATTTTTTTTTTTGTTTTTGCATAAATGGGTGGACGGGCTCACAGCCCACCTAGTGTTAAGTGGTTACTGGAGCCCATAGACATCCACAACGTAAATGCGCCACCCACCTTGAGTTATAAGTTCTAAGGTCTCAAGTATAGTTACAACGGCTGCCCCACCCTTCAAACCGAAACGCATTACTGCTTCACGGCAGAAATAGGCAGGGTCCGCGCGGACTCACAAGAGGTCCTACCACCAGTAAACAAGAGGTCCTACCACCAGTAAACAAGAGGTCCTACCACCAGTAAACAAGAGGTCCTACCACCAGTAAACAAGAGGTCCTACCACCAGTAAACAAGAGGTCCTACCACCAGTAAAACAAGAGGTCCTACCACCAGTAAAACAAGAGGTCCTACCACCAGTAAAACAAGAGGTCCTACCACCAGTAAACAAGATTCTAAAATGTATTCATATGCCGTTATGTCAAAGTTATTTCAATCAAATAATATTTATTGATAAGTAATACCAGCTTGCATTAAATACGTTACACTAAACATGTTGTTTTTTTACCTCTCCCTTGAATTCCTTAGTTGAATTTTACGAAGCCTAGGGGAACAGATAGGAAGAATTAGCACGGTTTTGATCACCATGCCTTGAAGCAGTAATGCAATTCGGTTTGAAGGTTGAGGCAGCCGTTGTATGTACTGTAAAACTGAGAATTAAAACTCATGTCTCAGGATGGGTGACGGCATTTGCGTTGTTGATGTCAATGGACTCCGGGATCACTTAGCACCTGGTGGGTCGTCAGCTCGTCCAATTATATGCATAATAATAAAAAACACCTAACTAACGGCGATAATTTTGGTTTTCATTTTCATGGTGATTTTCGCGTGTATAATTTTATTCTTCTTTTTTCCACCTTATCCCACTAGGTGGGGTCGGCACAGCAAATTTTTCTCTTCCATTCTCCTCTATCAGCCGTCATCTCAACACTCACTCCTCTCTCTCTCATATCGTCATTCACACACTCCATCCATGTCTTCTTCGGTCGACCTCTTCCCCCTCTACCTTGCACTACCATTTCCATACATCTCCTATACATCACGTGTATAATTTTATTGAAGTTTTTTATATCGTAATACACTACTCATTTTATGTGCATAGTTGTTAATATCTTCGAATTATTTTTATAAAAAAAATTTTTTTTAATTGTTTCTGTAAATTTTTCAGTTGATCCTTCCAAACTTCTATATTTTTTTTCTAGAGGTCACAACGAAACGAATACGCTCACATCAAACTTCGATTTAACAATAAATACAGAGTTTCCAGCACATTTCAATCTTGATTAAAAAAAAAACCGCCAATTTTTTCTAACAACACAATAAACATTATTTCCTGCATAGATACAGACATCCATTGAAAAGCCCTAACTAATCGAAGCGGAGAGTTTCAACGCATTTATAGTTTCCAAAGGGATTTTATTTTCACGAGATACCGAGAGCTAGGGTGGCTTGCTCGGGGCCATCGAGGGGATAAACGATACGACCCGTCGAAAGGAAAGCGTAGAATGTAGATAAAACATTGCAATTTTTTTTTTGTTGCTTACATGGGTGGATGAGCTCACAGCCCACCTGGTGTTAAGTGTTTACTGGAGCCCATAGACGTCTACAACGTAAATGCACCACAAACTTTGAGATATAAGTTCTAAGGTCTCAGTATAGTAACAGCTGCCCCACCCTTCAAACCGAAACGCATTACTGCTTCTCGGCAGAAATAGGCGGGGTGGTGGTACCTACCCGTGCGGACTCACAAGAGGTCCCAACGCCAATAATTAGGCAAATTATAATTTTGCGTGTTTGATTTTTATTATACGATGTTATTCCTTCACAGTGGAAGTCAATCGTGAACATTTGTCAAAGACGTAATTCCATTAGAAAAATTAATTGCGGTTTGTATTAACTCAGAGCAACAGAGGAACAATCAAAGTCCGACACATCGTTAATTACTATGTTACTACAATTTCCAATAAACTAACAACAATACGCTTCAATTTTATTCGGCCAAAACTTAAAAATAACATTTCAAAAAAATCTCTAACATTAAACGGCTTACTAAAATTAAGACTAAAACAAAATGAAACGAACTGTTTTGACAGTTATTTATTTAGAACGATCAAACAGTTCAGAAACGTTTACTAAAAACAAACATTTAGGAGACAGTTGTCGATTCGGTTCACAAGATAACAATGCCTCGGGGCGTTGTTCGGGATACCGGCGGGATAAATCAGCCTTAAACTATTCCTTTAACATATAAATTGATCACCACTTGTTTGGATTACATCTAACATGAATGAAGCTAAAACAGTTTTTTGGAACGAAGTTCCTTATGGGACGATGCGGAGGGGTACCCTAGCCGGAAAAAACGTCCGTAACGTAAGATTTTTATTAGACTTAACTTTGTGATAACGTACAAAGAATAACATATTTTTTATCATTCACTGACCACGATCTCAGAGCGTTCGTTTGCGCAATACACTAACTCTTATGCAAACAACCGTGAATTAAGTATACCACAATAAGTTCGCACGTTACCGAATGACCGTGGGTTGTTGCGAAACCTCCAGTTTTATTTTCTTTGTACCTCGAATAGAAATTAAAATTAATATTTTTATAAGAAGGAACTTCGTTCCTATCCGGTGTCCCACGACACCGCACTTTTTTTTTTTATAGTAAGTAAGCTCGTCCACATAAATAATGCAATTAAAAGTTGAACAGGCGGTAATATACGGTAATGCTATTATTCCTGTGTTTCACAGTAACTTTTAAATTTGTTTTAAACATCACGTTACTTCCGATCCGGTTTCTCCTTTTTAATTTCAACGAACTGTCAAATAAATGTTTCGCGAGGCGGAGAAAGCAGAAATCGCAAAACGCATTTCGCATCGATATCGTCAGAGCGCTGGCAGTCGGGTCAAATATTTTGTTATTAAGGTTTATTTTTAAGCGTTAAATTCTGATTTTCTTTTTCTGAGTATACGTCTGCGTTTTTTTTTTATGTAATTAATTACATGCGTTTCCAATGGTGTTCGTCATGTGGAATGATAAGCATATGAAAGGTGGCCGGAAAGAAGCCGGGCTCAGTGGCGGATATGTTCGGTTATTTAATTTGGTACCTAATGCCTTAATGATTCCTAAGTTCATATCTCTAAGTCTACTTAAGTACCTATATATAGCATGTTTGTGAGATTGCACTGTGTATTACCATCTACGCTTTTTCTAGAGCATTCAAGAGCAGCCATTTCCGTGTGATCCTCTGTTAAAATCTTTTGTAGTGTCGTCGTCTAAGTCCGAATAGAATTTGTGAGGCAAATGATGATGACGTCTTCAAAGCGAGACTGGATTCACTGAAGCTTTTCAGCCAGTGCTTTTTTTAAATACAAGCATAAATTTTAGTTGCGCCTTCTTTTCAAAATATTATAAGTTACCCATCTGTTTTTAGTATGTAAAAAAATATAATACATAGGTATCATATTATGCATATAATTAAACTACTTACATTTTCATGATGAACTTTCCACGCGGTTGACAAGAACAATCACCCAAAACGCACTCTAGTGGAAGTAAAAGTCGACCGTTATATTCATATAACTATATCATACAGAATATAATGTAATAGAATTTCATTATAACACATTCTCGACCTTTTTCATGACAAAGAAAAAGCAGGGTACGTTTTACGATATAACATTTTCGAGATAGTGGTGGCCTCTTGACCTCGTTGTTGACATTTGGCCAACGAGGAAAAGATTGGCGGCCAATAGCTACGAGCTCTGCTTCTGTGGAGAGCTACGATTAATTACGGCGTAGTCGCTACGGTCGTAGGAGCTACAATCTAATTCGTAGCACGTTAGCGAACGTTATTGAAATCTGACCTTGAATTTGAATTTATCTAATGGAAAAATCAAGACTGAAATAACTTATTGCTTCTGCTGTAGATGGGTAAATTATTCTCGTAGTCACTACTAACTCACTCACTTAAGACGTAATGTCAAAGTCTCAATCGTATTGTACAACGAATACTGTTTGATTCGCCATAAGGACCGATACTGTGCTGCCAGAATCCAACTGATTCGAAAAAATTAGGAATATATTAAATAGGTTATAAAAAAATCGAGCTGATTAAATTGTACAATTACATCAATTTATTTTATATCACAGACTATGACGTCACAGTTTTTGTCTACTTTACGAAATTGCATACGGGATTAAGGGTCGATTCGACCAAACAAGAGTAAATCTTATTCTTAGAATAACTCGTCAGTTAATCGAGAGTAAATCAATTTTACGTTTTACCAACTACAATTCTAAGAATAGTGGGCCTATTCGGGAATTGTTACTATACCGCCGTTTCGCACGGAATAACGGAGCTATTCCTAGAATAAAGTAATGGCGTCTGTCAGTCCAACATCTGATTTCTGTCATTTCATAAATATTTATTCTGTTTTAATTTCAAGTCAACGCAATGCACTAAATGATTATTAATAGTCTGAATGCAACGTTTAAACGAAAAAAGATAAAACCACACGACAAAACTTGACAATTCCCTCAAACAAACAAGAAATAAAAATAATACGTTTGACAGCTGGATATCTTACACAACAGCTACTTTTTCACACTAAAATACGGCAAAATCGAGTTGACGATTTGTATGCTCTTACACTATGCCGTTGAACAACAACATTTATTTGCCGGATTTTATTTTTGTTCACCATTCACTCTGCTATTCGCGTATTGTTATTCCTAGCGCAAGTATACGTGGAAAAACGACTATGAATTTACTCGAGATTAAAATCATGGAATAGGTTATTCCTCGTATAGTTACTCGAGTTTAAATTTAAGTTTGGTCGAATCCGCCCTAAGACTAATCTAAAATCTTAAGTACTCTTCATTTTGTGATAAGACAGCGCGTCATAAGCGACTTGCTCGTCTACAAGAAGTTGGGAACACTATGTACTATACATAGAAATAATACAGATTGCATCACATAATGTTCCATGGGGAGTGCTCTGAGAAATTGTTTGAGATGATACCACCATCTCGTTTTTACCATCGCACCGCCCGCCACCGGAGTAGAGTTTATCCATTATTACCTGGAGCCACTGCGTCATCCACAGTGCGTTTCCAGAGATCTTTTTACCACGTGCCATACGGCTTTGGAATGAGCTCCCCTCCACGGTGTTTCCGAGCGCTATTACGTATCCTTCTTCAAACGAGGCTTGTGGAGAGTACTTAACGGTAGGCAGCGGCTTGGCTCTGCCCCTGCCATTGTTGAAGTCCATGGGCGACGGTAACCACTTACCATCAGGTGGGCAGTAGGCTCGTCTGTCGCCAAATTTGATACAAATATAATATTCCTTTGTAATATATCAACTAAATCGAAATACATCGGTGCGAATGTGGCGCACATTCGCATTAGGTACAAGTATAATATTAATGTGATATTAAGGTAACTAACTAGTTGAAAATGTTCGCGAAACTTTGCTCTTTGAAACGACCGACGGAATTCTAATACCGTCTACCGCTTAACTTCAAAATGTTTTTAATTAGTTGCAGACTTCGCCCGGTCTGATGATGTACGAAGTCACTATTCATTCAAAGTTTCAGATTAAAAGTGTGAGAGTGGCTATTCAACGTTTCGAACCTTGTTCGTACTTTACGTAGTGAGTTAAACATATTTGTATATTGAAAAAATAATTGTATATTGTAAAACTGACTTCAACAAAACAAAAAGTGAATGTCATTAATCAAATCTAAAACAATTAAATTTGCATTATTAAAGAAAAAAAAATTTATTGCTTATTGGGTGGACGAGTTCACAGCCCACCTGGTATTAAGTGGTTACTGGAGCCCTTAGACATTTACAACGTAAATGCGCCACCCACCTTGAGATATAAGTTCTAAGGTCTCAGTATAGTTACAACGGCTGCCCCACCCTTCAAGCCGAAACGCATAACTGCTTCACGGCAGAAATAGGCAGGGCGGTGGTACCTACCGGTGCGGACTTACGTGAGGTCCTACCACCAGTAATCTCAAAAACTATTGGAAAGATCACGGTAAAATTGAATCACACGAAGATTACCAGCTTACAAAATATATAACAGGTAAATAATAATAAATGAGAACAAATCACAATTGGTCATCCATCATCAAACTAGGATTCCCTTAACTACGAGAAGCAGATATAGGTTTACATATGTACGTTAAAACAGATACATATACATGTAAATAATAAAACCTAAGC
This sequence comes from Bombyx mandarina, assembly GCF_003987935.1. Next base: position 3,390,110 of record NW_021011480.1, read on the forward strand.
CCAAAACAATACTATTTACATTACTAAACACTTTTTTTTTTATTTTTTTTTTTATTTTTTTTTTTTTACACGGCACGTTAACTGGTCCCGTGATAAGTTCGTAAAGAACTTGTGTTACAGGCACCAGATAACGGAAATAAATGTAAGATTTTTATTATACACATACATATATGTATTATACATCCATAACCCTGGAAAATACATTTATATTTATCATACAAATATCTTTCCTTGGCGGGATTCGAACCCGCGACCCCCTTGTGTAGTGACCATGTCACTTACCACCAGACCAGACGGTCGTTCACATTGAAAGTGATCTTTGTTTTCAGTTACGTTAAAATCAAACACTACTGCTAATTACAATTTTAGTAATAAAAGCAATTCATGAGAAGGCACTGTTTGTTAATCGAATTATAATTTTAACGTTATATACACAAATTATATACATGTTTATATTTCAAATTCATCAGCTACCAACTTCGCTGTAATAAATTATTCAGAAAGGTTTTAATATAAAAAGTTATCTTCAGACTCAGACTGGAAGTTTTATCATGGAGACACACATACAGGGACGGAATAAGTTCGGGGACCTTATTCATAGTTTGTATTTTAAGTTTAAATTATTTATTCAAATTTAAGATTAAGTAATGACATTTTGTAATAAAATAAGAACATATTTGTATTACTGATGAAATTCTGTGACGTGAACCGAACTACCTATGAATGCTGTGATGCAGTCAGGCGTTTTAATTTTAAGAGTGGGACCATTACTATAGAATACAATTTAAAACATAGCAATCGCGTCATAATATCTATGGACTTTACCAATAACCAGTACACACCAAAGGTGCCATTACGTCCGACCATTCAAAAAATAAATAAAAATTGTTAATGACCTATTTGGTATTGTAAATGTACACCGCATGTGCAATAATACCTATTATCGAAATTAGATTTGAGAGATAAAACAAAAATTACAAAAAAATCCTGTAAAAAAATCGGTTTTATTACTTATCTACATTCGTTTGTATCTTAAAGGCATTAAAAAAAGCCTTATTCGCTCTCAGGCTTGTATACCTACTGCCAATAGCCTCGAGGGGTTATTCTGGCTTCACTGGTTGTGTAAGTGAGTTCACGGGGCTTACCCTGACAGACTTTGCTAACAACTGCCCTAGCAAGAGCGAAAAGTTATCACAAAGTTTCGAAAGTAATGTAACAACAAAGGAAATTCAGGGGTTAAGCCTACAGAAACAGAGAAGGCAGTCTTCTGAGGCAGTCCTGTCAAAAACATATCCAATACTACAAATATTGCTTCTTCTAGTCCTTACATTTTCACACGAGAGAGTAATAAATCTTGAATATTTACGAGCGAACTCACACAGAGTCGAATCGCGACACGTTGCTTCAACGTAAGTCATATTAACAAATGCACATAGTTTATTAAAAGCAATATTTTACTATTTATAATCACACTAGCTTTTGCCCGCGACTTCGTCCGCGTGGAATAGTTACTTTGGCATAACACTAAATTTTACCACCCACTTCGTTTACGTAGAAAGTGAAAATATATTTGAATTATAGAATGTTAAGGAGCTATTTAAACCCCTATTTTGAAACATTATTTATTGGTGCTCCACTTGTATTGGTCTTACCGTGATGTTATATAGTCTTTTTTTTTATTGCCTTTGTAGGCAGACGAACGTACGGCCCACCTGATGGTAAGTGGTTACCGTCGCCCATTGACTTCAGCAATGCCAGGATCAGAGCCAAGCCACTGCCTACTGGCCAAGCCGCTGCCTACTGGCCAAGCCGCTGCCTACTGACCAAGCCGCTTCCTACTGCCAAGCCGCTGCCTACTGGCCAAGCCGCTGCCTACTGCCAAGCCGCTGCCTACTGACCAAGCCGCTGCCTACTGGCCAAGCCGCTGCTTACTGCCAAGCCGCTGCCTACTGTAGCCTTCCTCAATAAATGGGTTATCTAACACTGAAAGAATTTTTGAAATCGGACCAGTAAGTAGTTCCTAAGATTAGCGCGTTCAAACAANGCCAAGCCGCTGCCTACTGCCAAGCCGCTGCCTACTGGCCAAGCCGCTGCCTACTGCCAAGCCGCTGCCTACTGCCAAGCCGCTGCCTACTGGCCAAGCCGCTGCCTACTGGCCAAGCCGCTGCCTACTGCCAAGCCGCTGCCTACTGGCCAAGCCGCTGCCTACTGGCCAAGCCGCTGCCTACTGCCAAGCCACTGCCTACTGACCAAGCCGCTGCCTACTGGCCAAGCCGCTGCTTACTGCCAAGCCGCTGCCTACTGTAGCCTTCCTCAATAAATGGGTTATCTAACACTGAAAGAATTTTTGAAATCGGACCAGTAAGTAGTTCCTAAGATTAGCGCGTTCAAACAAACAAACTCTTCAGCTTTATAATATTAGTATAGATTTAGCGAGCACTTGAATTCTTAACATTATGCGGACAGCGTTAGCGCTTTTGTTTAACAAGTCCTTTCGTTTTAAGAATTGAAAACAAAAGTGCTTAAACTAGTATTGTTTCAGTCAGTCACGTCACGCTCGTCAACTTAGCTAGCGTAAGCGCGAAACCAGAGCAATAAGAGCGATATTTCTGCATTGATCGGAATTCGCGCTGTTCGCAAATCCAAAGTTCTGACATTTATGTATTCGGTACATCATTAGTCGAGCAATATTTTTAGTGTAGCCCGACTCCGTCAGTTTACGTGTTAGGGTATTACTATAATTCCATTTTAGTCATAGCCTTTTTGAAGTATAGTATGTGGATTTTTTTTTGGGTAATCACTGGAATAACGTACTTATAAATTTAGATTTATTTTAAGCTATTGCATAGCATTTATCGCGGTCTTTGAGTTCGGCAACCGAGTCAAGAAATTCCGTAACGAAAATAAAACCTAACACCTCCACGCCGCCTACCATGTAGCTCGCGTTCATCACATTCACACGTAGCGCTTGTGTAGTGTTTGTGAAGAAGTGCGCGGCGTGGCGTCGCACTGCATGCGCATCATGAAAAGTCTGCCCATCTCTCTCTCGCGCGGTCTAGCTTATGAGTGTGAAGGGGAGAGTTAATGTTTTGCTTTTGTTAATGTTTATAAATATAGCGTGGTCTTATTTTATTATTGTTTTAATATTAAATTATTGTTGTCTGATTATAATTGCATAAGTTGATAAAAAATGCTATGCAATAACTTTACCGCGGCAGTCCCCGAGTGCCCCACGTGTTTTTTTTTAAGACAATCTGTCTATCTAAAAGTCGATCGATGTGTGTATGTTTGTGTTTACGTTTCCGATAGACTCCGAAACGGCTAGACCAATGTTGGATAAGTATAAAAATATGTCTAGATGAAATCTATGGATAATGAGATATGAGGAAACAATGCCTAAAACTCATATATTGAACGAGTTTGAAATCAATAGAGGATGGACATTTTCTACAGTTAGACAATAATTAATTTAAGTTGTAAATTTGACCGACGATTTTGTAAACAAGTTAGGCGTAATTCTAATCGGTGGAAAACTTAAGGCTTCGGATATCTTATACGTTTAAACGAGCAATTCTTGTATAAATATATAATCTGAATCTCGGAAACGGCTCCAACGATTTTCATAAAATTTAGTATACAGGGGATTTCGGGGGCGATAAATCGATCTAGTTACGATTTATTTTCAGAAAAGGCTGTTTTATTCGTGTTTTCAATAATCAACTCTTCCCGACATCTATTGGCGAATAATAATACTATTTTTCTTAATTGAGGGCAACTAACCGCTTTAAAGGCACAACAAGATGGCGTTATAAAAAAAAAAAACGAGCAAAGCTCAGTCATCATCTAGTTCATAGTGAACAGACAATTAGTGAAACTAATGAAATCGTAACACTGTTGTCGATATTAGATACCTAGCTACTAATTAAGTAACCTCTTTGCAGTATTTTTTACTTCATTGAACGAATAACATAAAACTTTATCATAACATTCCCAATCACATGATACATTGATCAAATTATTTATACCGCTGTTTATGGAACAACAATGAAAACACTAAGTTATCGACTGTAACACCGTCGGGAGATCAGATAACTTATTTATGGGAATTATTTATGAAGCGGAAAAACAGGGTTTCTGTTTTCGGTCTACTCATAGGAGTCAATGTCTATTTTGAAATAATTTTCTTTTATTACACATTTCTCATTTAGAGCAGTTTTTTTGTTCATTTATTTGTTTGCGTATTTATGTATTCATTATTGATTTCCATTTTATTCTTCGATATTTTGGATAAGTATCGCGACTGTCAGCAGAGTCTATCGAGAAACTTGTTGTTCAGGGTAGTGTCAATGGTAAGAGATCTCGGGGACGAATTCCCATGCGCTAGACTGATCAGGTGAAAGACCTTATTGAAACTCCGCTCAACGAGTGCGTGCGCCAAGCCTCAGTTCGCAAACTATGGAAAACATCTGTCAGGGATTTAATAAACAAGAATTCCACATGACCACGACTAATCTGCCAAGAGCAACCGACTATGATGATTGATTTCAAAGACGGAAAGATACACAATGTTTGTTTTATTTCACATCAATCTTAGTAAAGAAACAATTGGCTATTTCTTTAGTTTAGTAGAACGTAGCTCTTCCAAAGGTCATTCGGCAATATTTATGGCCGGGTGCTATACACCATTGGTAACAAAGACAGATATGATCTGGAACGATTAAAATTTATTTGAACTATTAATTTATGGTTTATAATTGAACAAATACGCCTAAAAACGGAAAGAACATTTTAATTATAGAGTTTGTGCGGTCGAAAAGGTTTTTGAAAATAGTCATTACAAAACGGGAGTAAGCACCATGCAATCGATCGACTTGACACAATGAAGAAAAAACGAGGTAATTCTTTATCTGTTATTGAACATGTTATTCTTATTATTTATGTTTAGCATTATAGTCGTCGTGGCCTAAAGGATAAGATGTCCGGTGGATTCATATGTAGCGATGCATCGGTGTTCGAATCCCGCCGGTAGGTACCAATTTTTTCAATGAAATATGTACTTAACATGTTCACGATTGACTTCCACGGTGAAGGAATAGCATCGTGTAATAAAAATCAAACCCGCAAAACTGGTGATGACAAGAAGATGACTACGGACTCCGGTAACTACTTAAGCCGGTGGGCCGTGAACTCGTCCACCGTCTAAATAATAAAAAAAAAATAAAAAAATATATCATAAATAGCGAAAATGTAAAATAATTCCAACCAATGCCACTAGGAAATACGTGGCAAGTTCCTAGCGTAAGTTATCACATACGATGTTTCATGTTATATAGAGTAGACGTAACTCAGGGGATTGTAAATATGTAATTTGATTCTTCGTATCCGAAGTACACTTGTCAGTTTTCATTGCAAACCCACTTACTGTTCAAGAAGTATTTTTAGGCCTTAAAATATATTGATAAATAAACATAAAAAATGTCCGAACTGAGAAGCTTATTTTGACATAACAAATATTTTGAAACGAGTTTTTTAAAAACAAATATTAAAGTTATATGTATGCCAGGTTTTTTTAAAGCAATTTACTTGAAAACTAAATAGAATGATTTTTTATGAACAGCATAAAAAATTACTGTATACGAGAAAAATAAAATTATCGCGTTTACTAACAAAGTGTACAAATGTAGTATAGATTTGCAAATTTCATACAAATTGGTTTGAACGTTATGTTAACATCATCGAATTCAAATCAAGCTGCGTTTTTTCATGTTTCATCAAAACGTGTTCCGCTTATAGAAATTCGTAGAGGAAAAGTGAATAGTTTTGTATGGGTACATTACCTGAATTGGAAATGTGGCGTTGGTCCACTCTGCTCTTGCCGATATATTTTTCAATAATACTTTTTCATGGTTTGTTAACCTTAATACAAAGGTAGTTAGGTTGTACGCGGTTCGTAAGAGATCTTTAAAACTAGTGTATCCTTTTTAGCTCAAAGGAATTAATACTTTTTGTATCTACAAACGAAATATGGATATCAGTATCACTATTACTGGTCGGTAGGACGTCTTGTGAGTCCGCACGGATGGAGGTACCACCACCTTGCCTATTTCTGCCGTGAAGCAATAATGCGTTTCGTGAAGGGTGGGGCAGCCGGTGTAACTATACTGAGACCTTAGAACTTATATCTCAAGGTGGGCGGCGCATTTAGTAGATGTCTATGGGCTCAACCGCTTAACACCAGGGTGGGCTGCGAGGTCGTCAGCGCATCTAAGCAATAAAAAAAACAGGATTTCTTTGTAACCAAATAACCTAACAAATTAGAATTTTCCTACCGATTACGACTTTCACGAATTTCATTTTCAGACATAAGAGGCGGTGCCTAACTAAGCAATCCGGTGAATTTTCGTTATGTAATCTAGATTTAGAAGCATTTCGGGGACTTATCACTTTGTCAACTGAGACCGAAGGGTTACTGAGAATTAATACTGACATACTTTTTACCCTATGAATATTCAACAAAAAAGAAGTTCAGTAAATCGAATTAGAAATCAAGGACTTTATTCAGAATTTTATTTTAGTGGAAATAGTGTGATATAATAACGATGCCTCCAAAAATGTTTTTGTTGATTAATACTAACTTATACTAACTTAAGCTGGGTACTCACCTAGCTGTGTAGCACGTAATGTAACAGATACTGTATCAACCTGCAAATGGGTACGACTTGTCCACGGTCCACAGCGTATCTAGCTACGAGCTGCCACGAGCACACTGCGAGCCGCCTTTGTGTTCGCAGTGATACCGCTGCTCGGCGGGTCACTGCGAACTTGCTGCGCTCCTTCCGCGAGCGGCTCGCAGCGGGCTCGTGCCCACGTACTCACTGGATACAGTGTCTGTTACGTTACGTGCTACACGGCTAGATGAGTACCCAGCTTTATAGAAACATTGTCCTTTTTAAAGCTGTTTTAGATTTTCGTTTACATGTATTATACTTTTACGTATTTTTTATTGACGCTCAGCACAAAATAATATGTGCCTGGCCTTGGAGTGCTTCATTTAGTTTAGCAATTATTAACACGTTGACTGCCCTGTAGATCAACGGGCCCTACGTGCCGCACTAAAGTAATTATGTTGATTTCTCTCTTCGATATTCTTGCTAAGGCGCCAGAGTATCTAAGAGTAGTAGAATCTAGGAAAGAAGAATCTGAAGATCCTAAGAGTGAATCTATTTCTAAGAGACCTAAAAGACTAACAAAACGAGACAAAGCTTAAGCAAACCGGGCGTTTATTAAAAGAAATCGACATGACTACTTCAGGACGCCACGTAAGGCACCGGTGACCTACATTGCAGTCAACATGTTATAATACTGGTATTTCCGTAATAAATGTTCCAATTGCGCGAAATATTTATGACTAGTGTGGAGCAACGTTTTCTTTTCCTTGTAACGTACAAATAAACAAGGAAACTCAATGAATAATTAATTCGGCCTATGTGGTGCATTAAGGAGTTGGCAATGAGAAAACTTCATCTTGCGTATCGCGCAGGTCTGCTTCGGTGAATGATCTCAAGTATATTTGATTAGATATATAATAGTCGTCATTTCTAAGCTGTTCTATCCGGGTTTTTTTTATTGCCTATTTGGGTGGACGAGCTCACAGCCCACCTGGTGTTAAGTGGTTACTGGAGCCCATAGACATCTACAAAGTAAATGCGCCACCCACCTTGAGATATAAGTTCTAAGGTCTCAAGTATAGTTACAACGGCTGCCCTACCCTTCAAACCGAAACGCATTACTGCTTCACGGCAGAAATAGGCAGGGTGGTGGTACCTACCCGCGCGGACTTACAAGAAGTCCTACCACCAGTGAAAATCAATGCGATGTTGAGGTAGCGATCTTTATAAGCTCTTGTGACCACAGCCAGATGGGAAGCTCAAGCTCTTTTGTCAATCTCCAACAGTAAAAATAAGTAAAACTAGGAAATGAGACGCTGGTAGGTAAGCAGCGAACATTACGCCTCGCAAGTTATCAACAAATTAACATTCAATAACAACGTTGAAGAGAACGAGACTAGAATTAATAAATTTTCGATAGAACGAAGCAAACAAACTACCCTGGTAAAAATAGCTCGTCTATTTTAATGTGAAAATAGGGAAAATTAAGTCACTTCCCTTAAATTGTCTCCAACGATTACTTGAGCGCTTATCGGGCTGAATCCGTAGCAGTCTAAATATACAACGACCGAGATTGAAACGTCACTCAAAGTTAATAGCCTCCGATATAAACTAATATATCTATAAATTTCCTACCCTTCCCCAGCCAACAGATTTGCTCGTTTTACTTGGAAGATATGTGGTGGGTACAGTCGATATTTCGTCCGGGCTACGTTTGGTAGGAGACTAAGCATTTTAATTACTTTTCTGATATTAAAAACGAAAAGACAGAAAACTTTTCGTCTTTTCTATCATCATCATTATCCTACCCTTCTCCCAGTTACCTAGGGTCGGCGCAACATGTCTTCTCCTTCCATACTCTTCTATCATATACCATTTCTTCGCTCACTCCCCTCTTACCCATATCGTCTTTCACGCAATCCATCCATTTCTTCTTAGGTCTACCTCTTCCTCTATATCCTTCCACATTCATAGTTAACATTTTCTTACCAACCTCATTTTCATTTCGTCTCATCACATGTCCATACCATCCCAAACGCACACATCTCAGCTCACTGTCACAGGTGCCACTTTCAGACTTCCTCTAACATATTCATTCCGTATTCTATTCATTTCGTCTTTTCTATCATTGCTAAAAAATAATATACCTACTTCCCTAAACATAAATAAGAATCAGAACACGATCCCTTAGCCTACGTCAAAACTGAAAGTTCAGCAAATAGCGTTAAGTACGGGACAATTTTCTTTATCGCTCATCATAAATCAAAGTTTACCGCGTGTTATAAAGGGCCCAAAAACGGTCGGCAGGCATTTCGTAAGGCCGTGAAAGTAGCTGGCAACACAACTTTGGAATCCAAGCAAAATACTTACATGTAGGTGTGTATCGGTTAGAAGATTTTAAGTGGTAACAGCTAAACTATTAATCAGAGACTACTTTTTAAATGTTGATGTTGGACGCGGGAAACTGCCTCTTTTTACAACGCAGCTTATGTTCACCCTTGTGACGTCTTCTCGTTGGTTAAAATTTCCGCGAAGGCATAAATCGCTGTCATTCTTACTTTTTCATACTTTTGTTTTTACATAACAAGCATCAGCGCATTTCGTATTCAATATTATTATTAAGAATACAAAACATATATTGAATACATAAGCCTACTTCGTGTCTTTTAACGCTACACATAATACACGTCATCGCATCACCTCTACGCCTACAATGAAATAAAATTAAAAATATATGTACACTTTATTGTAAAGTTCCGCCGTAAAAAATGCTTTAAAGAAACCTTCGGTAGGCATTGAGAGTTTGAAGACCGGAGGCGAATCAAAAGTTTTACTATAGTTTAAGCATTACAATATTTTACTGCGACGCCTAACACATTACATATCGTCTGTGCTCCACATTCTTATTGTAATATAGACTTCTTGCTCCCATGATAGTACTATTTACACGCCCCACCAGATTACCGTAAAACAACGACAGCATAACGTGGGTGCACGTTTCAAGAGATGAACAAATGGGCTAGCAAAGGCTCAGCCAGGAGGGATAGGATAAACTAACAGCTGCTCGAGCACATCCCAAGGAGACCTAACAACTCAAGAGCTGTTTCTCGAATGAATCTACCACCGGATCGAAATCGCGACCCACCGAGAAAATCCGGCGAGAAACTCAGCGGGTTGTCGTATCAAGAGATCAGTATTTAATCAATTGACTTCGGAGCGCTTTTCCGTTCATGCATCTACGCAGCGAATAAAAAAGTATTCTGTTCTGTAATAAGATTACAGATTCATAAAAATTTATGAGTAATACGAATTTTTCATTTCTTACCACATTAAAATGATCACTTAAATCGAATTACCGTTCGTACCTTATCATGCGACAATTAACATAAGTTTATGTGATTCAATTAAAACTTCTATCGCAAAACGACTTTGCTCGCATCCTATTTGAATAATTAAAGAAAGTTCTATGAAGACTCGAGTCGTTCACAATGCTGTGGAAGCCGTAGTACGCTCGCGAGGATTTCAATTGTTCAAATTGTGAAATAGAGCTTTCGTTTCTTGAAATCGACAATCATTCGTGCTTGTCTATAAAGACGAAGAGTTTGTGTCTAATGTGTAATGGGTAAGACGTCCGATGTATTCATATCAAGTGTTTCTACGGCGGAAATACAATTCCTCTTCCGACAAAAAAAAAATCCTACCTATGCTGACAGCCTTGAGAAGCCATTCAGCTTCACCTTGACGTGTAGGTGAGCTCACGGGGCTCAAACCGGAAGTGTTGCTAGCACTGGCCTTAGCAAGAGCAGTGCTTCGCAGAATCTACCACCGAATCGGAAACGCGAAGATCCTGCGAGAAACTCAGTGGGCTGTGTCTATGGGTTAATTTGCTCATCGAGCCCTTCGTCGCAAGCGACGGGTTCGACGAGAACGGTGACCGGTTCCGACAATATTGTAACTAGTAAATACTCGTACTAACCAAGTACTAATTAAAAATGATGAAATTACCTATGGTATGAGTGGATGGTGCGTGATATACATATATCTCATATAACTCAATAGCTAAATAAAAAAAACAATTCACAATTTTTGTCAAACATAAATCTTTAACGGTCCATTTCTCATAATTGAACCAATGTTTCAATACTAAATTGGTAATCTTTAAACGTGGTAGGGCATTTCAATGGAATAATACAACTAAAGGTTCAGAGATTATTTCGCAAATGAATACAATATATACAATAGCAACAGAATACATTACGGGAATACACACGCGGGTTTTAAATTAAACGTCACGTCGTACGTACTTGATTAAATCCTCGAGACACTCTTATTAAACAGATTCATCTAATATTCAGGAATAATACGAGAAAACGTATCCCGCGTATTCTGACGGTTAATTTACATTCGCGTCAACGATTTCACGGTTGCTTTTCAGACGAGTGTGGCCAGCAGGAAAATGTCAGTTAGCTAAGACGCTTCTTTTTTTTAAATCTAGTGTGGCCAGCAGAAAAATGCCAGTTAGCTAAGACGCTTCTTTTTTTAAATCTAGTGTGGCCAGCCTCAAGGTGGGTGGCGCATTTACGTTGTAGTGTCTATGGGCTCCAGTAACCACTTAACACCAGGTGGGCTGTGAGCTCGTCCACCCATCTAAGCAATAAAAAATAAATAAAAAAAGCAGGAAAATGTCAGTTAGCTAATACGCTTCTTTTTTTAAATCTAATTCCCTGGCAGCCTTGAGTGGGTATAGGTATTCCAGCTACGCACGGCTTGGCGGGTGAGCTCACGGGGCTCATTCTGGGAGGCCTTGCTAGCACTAGCCTCAGCGAGAGCAGTGCTCCGCTGAATCTACCACCGGATCCCTGACCGTTATCGCGACGCACTGAGATGATCTGACGAGAACCTCAATGGGTTGTGTCTATGAGCTAGGTTGCACGTCAAATTATTCTTCGCCTTCGACGAAAATGATGACCGGTGTTTAAGAGTCCCTAAAAGCACCGGGAGTCGAACGAAAGGATCCGATAGAACATGTTTAGAGCGACGGTTTTGCGTTGCCCCGTCGTCTGGGTCAGAAATTTATTTCGAGGCGATAAGAGCGTTATCGTGCCGCGCCACTTCGGAGAAGCGTTTCGCCGGCGTCTTCAGATAATTACGTAACGGATTTCATTGTAAAAATCAGCGTGAAGAGCTTAACCACACACTACAGTCCTGTATTTATAGTACTTATTTGCGAGTTTGTCTGATATTTGTCTTTACAAAAATAAAGTCAGTGAACCAAATATTTTTATACATACTGTTATTTGACCGGATTTTTATCACAGTTTTTAAATTTCATTGACCATATCCGCCCTTGATAATGGCGCTTGCAATTGCCAAAACTTCAGGTACCTACTCGTTAAATGCGAAAACCGCGGTGGAAACCCGGTAAATAATAGTGTAGAAGATAGTAGATAGTGTAGGAAGTTTAAAACAATTAATGAAAATCAATTATATTATAAATTTGATTTAAATTCAAACACCGTATTCAATGTACGTAACCTTAACGCCGTTTACAAGTCAATTCTTAGTTTTTATAAATAAAACAAGTTCATTTACTGCGAATAAAATATGTATTTTTCGGTAACACCGGTAACGGGTAGGTGAACTCACGGGTTCAACTTGAGAGAATTTGCTAACACCAGCACTGACAAGAGCAATGCTTCGCAGAAACTACCTCCTGATCGGAATCGCAACACACTGAGAAGATCCGGCGAGAAACTCAGTGGGCTGCTGTGTCTATGGCTTAGTGTCATCTGTAATTAATGATATTTCCTTCGTGCCTTTGTACATAATTTTCCTATTACTCTGTACTGTGTCTTGTTTTCTGTGTGTACATAAATAAATAAATAAATAAAATAAAATAATATTTGAACTTAAAAAAAAATCTATTTTTTTTTGACGGTACTATAATAGAAACGTCACTGTAGTGCCAACAAAAACTGCATCAAGTTTTATCAAAATCAAATGAATGGTTAAAGAATGCACAGACAACAAATATTAAATATAAATAACATTGTATATTTTGTGGTTTTCCTTATACATAGTAGCAGCGGTTTCCCTTATAATAAAATGTGTCATACTCAATTATGCTATTTCAAGTGAATCCACCAGTGAAGGCATATCTTATCTTCTCTTTCTTGAATATGCTAATGGTTCTTATTTGGAAGCGTTACACGTCACAGCGGATGAAATTGTCAAAGGCGATGCAAAAAAATTTTGGACTCTCCTATTTAGGAATGTTGATCAATGTTATCATCATTTCTCAAGGCAGCGGAGTTGAATTAACCCGGCTGAAACTTTTAAATAGAACGGTCTAGTTGGTTAATGTGTGAGATTTCGAATTTTTTTAATTAAAAGTATTCTTACGGTTTAATCTCGCGTTTATTACTTTCGTACTTCGTACACGGACTGTAAAACTTTCGAAACGTTGGAAATAACGAAACAAAACTTATAAAAGTAAAGATTAAGCCGTAAAAGTAGTTTTAATTACCAAAGACGACGACCAGAGAAAACCAAAAGGTATTAGTATTATAATACAACCAGCTTGTGTAATAACTATTGTAAGGTTTGTTGTAAAATAACTACAACTAGAGGTCCCGCAGTAGTCGAAATTCGACTATAATTAATTGGAATTGTAAGTTTGTACACTATTATGATTGTATTTTATACTTCTATAATAACAAATTTCGCCAAGACTACACTTTAACAAATATTAACAAAGACAGACAATAATTAATCTATTCTCAATTTGACCACAGACATCAAGAACAAAAGTTTGACAATAAATAGTATGCATGCGTGTGTGCGTCAAATATATGGTATGTAGTGTGTGTATTGTTTTCTTTATTGATTTAATGTATCTTTTATGCATAATTTAAAAAAAATATTAGCATTGTACACTTCTCTATATTCTCTTTAAGTGTGGAAAATTTCATACTCCTCCGTCCGCGCAATTTTCATAAAAAGGGATATAAGGTTTTTGCTTCACGTATTAATATATAGATATAAAATTTAACATGTTAAAATTAAGACAATTATCGGATTGCCATGTGGCAACACTGTTAGTGGGAGCGATGGCCCTGGCGGGAACGAGGCATATTAAAAACGGCGGAGAATAAAGTTGAGGAGGTAGTTGCCAAAAAACGTGTAAGGATGTCTATTTGATGGTGGACTGCTTAACGACAGAGGAAAGATCTTCCACCGAGCGGGTCATATTGCTCGGTAGACCGATAGCCCGAATGTTGTTCCTCGCAACTTGTATTTATGCAAGCTTATCTTGAAAATGTCGTAAGCTAGATTCAGGCATCTGTCAAATATCTTGTGCTCTGTAATGGTTACCGCCACAGTCAACACTTACATAAAAAATTGTAAAAGTAGAATCACAAATAAATCATTGCAGAATTAAAGAAACTACTACAATCTGTGTATTCTTTCCTGGATGTCTGATGCGGAAAGTCACACTATTTTAGGAATAATTTTAAAAATCGCCTCGACTCTAATACGATTTCGCAAAGTTTCCCTCGATCGTGTTAATTCCTCCTTCCGAATTCTATCTTCACGGTTATTTTACTTTTACTAAAGAAACTTTCTTCGTCATTAACTTTATATTGCAAAGTTTAGGAAACTGTATTTTGCCCGACGACAGTTGCAAACAACTCGTCGGGACAAGTTCCTTAACCGTTTACTCCAACAAAAATTTAGCGCGTCCAACAATTCCTATTACCAAGGGAATTGAAGCGGAATCCTAAGTTGTAGGGAAAGCTTATTTTCAATTCGAGAACAAACTTTGATATTAGAGAGTATATTTACGCACAGTATGTTCTTCGTGGCGCTGTTGATGAAATAGGAAAAATAAGTCAAAAATAGGAATACGTAGTTAAGGGTTACGGTGAACGCATTCGTGGTATATTTTATTAAATTGATTCACATTAAATCTCTCTCTTTGTCTCGACACTAGCTGAGGTCGGCACAGCGGATTTTTCTATTCCATTCTCTTTTATCAGCCGTCATCTCAAAACTTACACCTCTCTCTCTTATATCACCTTTCACACACTCCACCCATGTCTTCTTCGGTCGACCTTTCCCCCTCTATCTTGCACATCTTCAAATCTTCATCTCCTTCTCATTAAATACAGTAACCAAAATTATAATCATTCGAATCGTGGAATCAAAAGCCTCGCAGGACTGTTATGTGTGTGTGCTATAGCCGCCCTGTGAGGTCGTTAACCTCACTTCATATAGCGTGTTCCCGAAATATAAAGTGACATGTATGAATTTGTATTTAGCAGAGTCATATTGTTAATAGCTTATAGATTGCATTAGTATAAGACTGCGGCAATTAATCCGCTGGAAATTTCATATCTTACAATCAGTACAGGTACGTAGAAAAGACAGGGTATCATAATTTTATTAAAATTAAAATAGGATGTTTTACGGTTATTTCATAACGTTATTTTGCAACAAAGAAGTTTCTTCGAGAGACGTTCATGTTTTCAACTTTTCCCGTTCAGCCGTTTCGCGAGAATTTTAAGATCTTCTCAATTTTTAGTGCCCCTTTTTATGTTGACACGGGAAAAAATCGTTAATAATGCACCCCCAAAACTCACCCAAGAGGCGGTCCCGTGTCAGAGTAGACAATGAATTCTCTGACAGCTACTAAGTACTAATTTTTTTTTTATTATTGCTTAGGTGGGGTACGAGCTCACGGCCCACCTGATGTTAAATGGTTACCGGAGCCCATAGCCATCTACAAAGTAAATGCCGTCACCTACCTTGAGACATGGGTTCAAAGGTCTCAGTTTTTACAGTACAACGGCTACCACCCTTCAAACCGAAACGCATTACTGCTTCACGACAGAAATAGGCAGGGTGGTGGTACCTACCCGTGTGGACTCACAATACGTCCTACCACCATTAATTACGCAAATTACAATTTTGCGGGTTTGATTTTTAATACAGGATGTTAATCCTTCAGGGTCGAAGTCAATCGATTTTTAGAATACCTTAATAATTCAAATGTCTACTGTCACTTTAGTTTCAAATTCAATAACATGTTATGTTCATGGGCCAGGATCTGATAAGGATAAGTAATTATTGCCCTTACCAATATACCGAATGCAGTCGATGAATAAAAAATTGACAAACCTGAAACAAAAAGTTACTCGATTAATATTTTTACTCCAGACTTAGCATAACGAAGGAATCTTTGTAATTAAAAAAAAATATCCACATCGTCATCTCAAACCTCAAATAGCATAGAACAATATGATACATAGGTGTTAGCGTAACTAGATAGTTCAAGTTTTAAAATAGATCGGTGGATATTTGTTTATTTTAGACAATTTAAATGAAACTGATATATTATTTATAAAAACAAAAGAAAAACTCATTAAATATTTTTATTATATTATTCTGTTATTATGTTTTGGTGTTTATAAATTAAAAAGAGTAGGTAACTTTATTCGCGCTCTGATTTAATCTGCCAATTTTAAATTGATGCGTCTTATTCAACTGTTCCTCTCCGACATTTTTTTTCCTGCCTAAGCTCATAGCCTTGAGATGCTATTTCAGCGTAACCTTAACTAGTAGGTGAGCTTACGAGGCTCAAAACTGACGACGTTGCTAACACGAACCCTAGCGAGAGCCGTGCTTCGCAGAATCTACCACCGGATCGGAAACGCGACCCACTGAGAAGATCCGGCGAGAAACTCAGTGGGCTGTGAGTTAATTTACTCGTCGAGCCCTTCGTCGTAAGGGACGGGTTCGCGAGAACGACGACCGTACATCTCCGACCGCTTGCATTCACTTTTAAATATGTCTCAGCCGGTTATCGTCTCTTGGCCGGTCACGCGTTGGCTCAGTCACGCGACTTTAAAAGCAATCAATTGAGCAACTAATAAACAATAATATTTTAATGGTTTTTCAATATAAGCTTCATATTTAATAATAATTCTTATTATCTACAGGATTATATGTAATCATAATAATATAAATAATCATAAACCTTACACATAGTAATTTCACTTTACGAAGAGTACTTAACGGTACGCAGCGAGTTGACCCTGACATTGCTGACGTCCGTGAGCAACGGTAACCACTCGTCCTCGGGAGGGCCACACGCACGTCTGAATTAAAAAGGCAATAAAAAAAATACCCCTTCGTTTACATTCACCGAAACAAAGCTATCCGCACGTTGGTGAGTATTTAAATTACTTAACTTTTATAAACGTGCAAAATGCGTTATAATTTTTTATGTGGATATTCAAATGTATGGAAAATTATTCATGAAAAAAAAAAAACGCTCGGGCTTTCTATGTTAATGCCTTGAAGAACAACGTAATGGAGTGAAAATGTTTTTTATTGTTAGGAATAGCTTAAGCTAGTTAAACACAGCTTTCTTATTAACGTTTAAAGCTGATACATAGCGTGGAAAGCTTGTGATATAGGCAACGGCTTATCGTTTTTCACATAATATATTCACACACAACATATCGTACAGACGGGTTCGATGTTTGAGAAACAGCTAGCGTGTCTTTCAAATTCGAAGCGCGTCAATATTTCGAGGCAGGATGCTGAATCTGATCTTTGCGGTTTTACAACATAACCCCCCGCACACGAATATACACAAACGCAGCAGTAACACAGTTTAATTTGAGTAACTTAAGCCTCAACCACTTATCAGACCGCCCTAAGCACGTCATTATAGGTACCTCAAGCACCGGTCATCGATAAATTAATCCACAGACACAGTCCACTGAGTTTCTCGCCGGATCTTCTCTGTGGGTCGCGATTCCGATCCGGTGGAAGGTTCAGAGAAGCACTGCTCTTGCTAGGGGTAGTGTTAGCAACATTAGAGCTCCGTCAGCTCACGTACTGGTTCTGTGAATCTAATATAACCCCTCGAAGTTCGTAGAATAGAATAAAAAAACCTCAAAGTAGGTTACGTACTCTTAACCAAACTTTTTTATTCCAACCAAAATGGACGCCAAACATATATGGTTTATCACCCCGACGGGATCACGTTACGGGTCCACGAGTGGCATTAATTTTGTAGTTACGGCGAGGTCGTCTACTTCGCACTTACTTCCTATACAATCAAGCATTGTTAGGCGTTGTCTTGTGTGACGCGGCTAAAGCGTTTTTCCTATTTATCCTTAAACACATAATGTAACCAATTTTTTTTTAGGAGTTCGTCTGAAGGTCATTCGCCATCAAGGTCAGATTCGTGTAGTCCGTCTATCCGTGTCAGTTCTATACAGATTACGAAACAGGAAATTTGGAAGATGAATGAATGATGCTTGAGGAAATTTGGTAGGTATCAAATCACTCACCTCTATTTTAGTTACGTAGGTCAAGGTATATCTATGGCCTAATTTATTCCTGTTTTAATATTATTGTAATAATGTATTGAAAGTCGAGAAACAGCTAAGTACACAGTACAGATTACGAGTAAAGTTAAATATTTAATTTAAAAAAATAAAGGAATTGCATTATGTTGTTTGTTTCGTAACTTTTATATTCGATGATAATGGAATTACCAAATATCTTAAACTATTAAATACAGTCAAACCTGGGTAAGTGAGAACTGGATAAGCGAGAAAACTCTATAAGTGAGAGTAATAGCCAGGACCCGTCATTTTAAGCTCCCAAAACCTCTATTAGCGAGAAACAGAAACCTCTGTTAGAGAGAGTCGTTTTTCCCTCGTGGACCTCCGTAAGTGAGACTGCTACTTATCTATTCCTCTATAAGCGACAGTCGAGCTTTATTTATTTATATTATTTAGGAGGAACAGATGAAAAAACAAATTACAAATTTAACATCTGCTATGTTATGACTCATTCTAATTTTCGTGGAACTTCCTACCATTGTTTAAGTATTGTTTTCTCGTCAATATTGAACCTATTTTATTTCGTGGAACTAATAAAGTTGTTATTTTATCGCATTCTTTTCGAATGGACACGTGTGCCTGTGTACCGTCCTGTTTGTCGGACTTACTCGTTAGTCAGTTGCGAAGGAAAGTTCTGTTCTGCATCATGTCAAAACGGAAAATTAAAGTACTGTCATTAAGTGGTAAACTTAAAGTAGTGAATGCGATTGAATCCGGAAAATCGCGAAATTAAATTTAGAGGGTGCATTAGCGAGAAACCCGCGTTAGTGAGAAACCTCTATAAGCGAGAATGAGATTGTGTTCCCTTGAGCTCTCGCTTATCCAGGTTTGACTGTACTTCAAACAAAATGTGCCGATTGGTTTTCAGGATATGAGATAACGGTTGAGAAAAAAAACAAAGAAAACACGGTCAAATAGCAAACCGCATTAACAATTAATTTCATCTTTTTTATCTTACTTGATATTGGTCACAACAATAGAGCGTAGTTATAAAATTATTGTTATGTCATCGGTCCTTGATGCGTGTGCTCGAGATACCTAATTGGACGTCTCAAAGTCTGCGAGATTGACGTTCAAAGATTATGTTACAAAAAAACATATTATACATGCATAACATGCTAACAAAGGAGTGTTAAAAAAGTATTCGCTTTGAATTTTAGTCGTGATTGTTTGGATCAATTACGGTACCTTTACTGGTGGTAGGACCTCTTGTGAGTCCGCACGGGTAGGTACCACCGCCCTGCCTATTTCTGCCGTGAAGCAGTAATGCGTTTCGGTTTGAAGGGTGGGGCAGCCCTGGTAACTATACTGAGACCTGAGAACTCATATCCCAAGGTGGGTGGCGCATTTACGTTGTAGATGTCTATGGGCTCCAGTAACCACTTAACGGTGTTAAGTAAAGTAGACTGTGAGCTCGTCCACCCATCTAAGCAATAAAAAAAAACAAAAAGTAAAAAATCTACCTTACACTCATTGGATTAATACAAAAGCATAAATCAACCTTCTCAAAATTGAAACTTAAACTAGACACAAGGACACAGACTACAGTTAATTACGGTCGATCGATGACTCGCTCAAGAAAATTATTGTTTTTTTATTTCTTCACCATCATAGTAGTGTGAACGAATATTCACATCGCTACATATATTGAAAAAATGTTAACATGACCGATTTTCCCTTCCTAGATCGCTAAAGATCCCCACAAATGAGATTGGATCGAAGAATCAATGTAGACAAAACATACAATGGATGCTTACACAGCAGGTTGGATTTCGCGGTCCTATCAATTTTGTGGCAGCTGCGCCAGAATTGATCCAGACATGATCCGGCACTAGACACTTCAATTATCTACGTAAGATTACATCCAGTCTCTGCCGGCTTGACGCTTGTCTTGTCGTTTACAAATCTACATCAGATCAGACAGTCTCGGAGGTACCTAATTTACTAAACGGTAATGTTTCATACGTTCTCAATCACCAATGGGCATCCTCCTCCTCCTCCTTCAGTCGATCGCTCATTGCTGAGCATCGTGATGCGCCCGCCTGTGACCTTTTTTTGTAATTTTTAGCCACTTATGTCGGTCAGTGGCACAGTGAAGTGCGTGGCTCAGTCTCATGTCCAGACACTCAGACAATACCAATGGGCATACTCACTGTTTATTTTTGCGGAAATTACTATCGGATGATCAAATTGAAATCGTGCATTTTTACTCTATTATCTACAAGCTTTTGCCCACTTTAGAAAGTGAAAATATTTTTGAATAATAGAATGTTAAGGAGCTATTTAAAATACCCATAGCGAGATACTCATTAAAATCAAGTGAGGTGAAATTTCTTTAAGATTAAATCCTTGTAATGAATTTATTTGGATAGGGATTAATAGCAAGTATATAGTAATAAAAACATCTTCACAAATAATGCTTTATTTCAGAACAAAATTGGTTAGCATCAAAAACGTTATAGTGAGTCAACCTTAAAATATAGACATGCATGCATGACTTTTTTTAGAAATTTTAAAGGGGAAAATGTTGTCATACATTATTTTAGCGAAACTTTAACCGTTTCCGCAGCGCACGCAGCGGACGCTCTCAAAAGGGAAAAATATCCCCATTTTGAAACATTATTTATTGGTGCTCCGCTTGTATTGGTTTTAGCGTGATGTTATATAGCCTATAGCCTTCCTCAATGAATGAGCTATCTGACACTGAAATAATTTTTCAAATCGGACCAGTAGCTCCTGAGATTAGCGCATTCAAACAAACAAACTATTCAGCTTTATAATATTAGTATATATTGGCGTATTTCACTCGCGATATAACTGGTGCTAACCGCTTAGAAACCTTGAAATGAAAGGCCGAAGTTTCAATTACGTTCAATAATTGTTTCAAGTTTCGTCAATTAGTGGTCGCTTTGCTGTAGAGGTGAGCAGAAGTTAAATTGAATACATTTTCATTTATTGTCTATGACTGCCCAAAAAAATTTTTATAAAAAAAGTTAATGACTTCACGAAGTCAATAATGTAATGTCGGTCCTGGCTTTTGCACGACGCAAAATCTTGACAGCACATACTGTTCGAGATCGTATTCGTATTAGTGATGGACGAGTAGAGGACGATGATATGCAAATTTGCAGTAATGCGATTGGTCGTCCATATTGTTCCCCTTACCCCCCAATCCTCGATTCGTGTAACACACCATTTTATTAATGTAAAAAAGTTCGAACAATAAACACCTAACATTATAACTGTAGAAAAAATACGCCACAGACAAAACAGTTTTATTTCTCGAAAACCAAAATCCACCATGCCTCTCAACCAACAAACAAAATCGCAAGCCGCACCACATACATAATAATATTATGTGTTATTGTGACGACGCAAAAAAGTATATAATATACTCATATTAGTTACTATCAAGTACATAGCAACAAAAATGAGTCACTTATTTTCATTGGCTCGTTTATTTGTGTATGGTAATTTATTTGCAAACATTATACTCGCGTCGTAACACCATACGGGCCGTTGGTCCCGCGTCATATCGGCGACAAGCCGACCGACAAGTGACATAATCATACGACACTTCAATTTCCTTGCCCGAAACCGCCATATAGTTTTATTTGTGACCCTTGTCTGCGGTGCCCGTAAGTATGGCGAGTATGAATACGGGGTCAGGGATACGACAGAGGTGCTATGTAATTAGTATTAGGTGGCAAGGTTATGGTTAAGGACTATAGGAAGGCGGCTAAGTCATGTTGTCTGGTGGTAACTGAGTCGGTATCAGCTATGAGCTATATGATAGATTTGGAAAGTCAAGCGTGAAAATCTATAAATATAAATGTATTTTAGTCACATATTTATTCTAAATAATGCTCAAATGTAACTGTAATTTAGAAGAATAGAAAAAGTACTCAGGCGTAGAAGATCAAAGGATAGAATTACGTCGTAATTGCAACTATACGACGGGCGTTCCCATGTATTTCAAGCAACAGAGTAAACGTAACGTATTGTAGGATCCTTCGAGATGTAGATGGACAATAAACATAAAGTAACATCTATTAAGTTAGACGCGCGTGTTTACGTCGAGCAAATGTTGATCTACATATATGTTTTTTTTTTTTTTTTTTGCCTTTGNTCTCCCTATACCCCCGTCAAACAATCACGCCCCGTGAGTTCGCACGCACGTCTGCTCCGCAAGTTCCAGGCGTCACCAAGACTCACCCCCAACAAGGAAGGGGAAAGGGAAGGGATAGAACTGGCTCTCCAACCCACACGCCGGAACACAGCTAGGCTATTTGGCGGCGGACTCTAGTTGGAGGGTGGTCGCCAGCCAGTTGGACTAGGTCCTACCACCGGTTTTGTTTTCGGCTCCCGTTTAGCACCACCCAGGGGTCACTTGTAGGGAATCGCGGGTTAAACCTACGGAAGCGGGAAGCACCAACCCCCTAAAATGTATATTGTTTGTTAGGAGACCGCTTCCGAAAACCAAGACAGACGATAATATTAATGGCACCTTTGATGATGGGACGAAAAAAATCAATCCTGATAAAAAAAAACTATTTCTAAAACGTTAAGTAGTTACTGGAGCCCATAGACATCTACGAAGTAAATGCGCCACCCACCTTGAGATATAAGTTTTAAGGTCTCAGCATAGTTACAATGGCCGCCCCACCCTTCAAACCGAAACGCATTACTGCTTCACGGCAGAAATAGGCAGAGCGGTGGTACCTATCCGTGCGGACTCACAAGAGGTCCTACCACCAGTAATTACGCAAATTGTAATTTTGCGGGTTTTGATTTTTATTACACGATGTTATTCCTTCACCGTGGAAGTCAATTGTGAATATTTTGTTAAATACGTATTTCATTAGAAAAAAAGTTGAAGAAATGTTCCGAATATAAGTTAATCGTATGTAAAAAGTCCACTTTCCGTTTTACGATGACTATACTCATATTCGTACGTAATCCTAGTTATTACGGTAGTTGTAGTAAACATGTAGATATACATTAAAAAAAAATCCACATTAAACATCGTTCTACAATTTTACATTCCTTATCTTGTTTGCTTATCGAGCAACTATTTAACTATCTTTTGAATTTTTGAAAATGTCCAATAAATCAGTTTTTATGTAAGGTGTTTTAGATAACGAATACATGTAAATATTTTGTGTCGTTTAAATCCTGTAAATACAAAGATTCCACGTGACTTTTTTGAACGTATTTTTTTTACTTACAGGCTTTGTAGCCAAACGACCCAATCAACCAATCTACTGCCTACCACTAAGGTATTTCTTTAAACCAAATAATATCACTCAAGGAACACCTTGAAGAGAAATTAATTCCAAATCCCAATGGTATACAAAAGCGCGTTACAGCTTAACGTATATTTTCTAGTGCCGCAGAGAGTTAAGGGATTAGCAGACCTGGTACGAAGTAGTTACAGCGGTCATAGACGCCACATGTAAATACCAGCGTTAATCATAAGTCAGGAGGTCAGAATGTATTCAACAACAAAAATCACGTTTCAAATCGGTGGGTAATTTGTTCACAAACCGAGCAGGAATATCTATATCTTGAAAATTTTAAGACGGTTAAAACAAATTGATTATTTATAAAAGTTAGCTTCCATCTATAATCTGTCTGAGTTTTCTTACATCACCAGAGGAACCATCCCGACGAGTAGATTCACACGCCGCATGTGCATGTGCACATTATTCATAGTTTCGCACGAAACAAAAGCGACTGTGTCTAGACGGTAGAACACATATTTGTATAATACGTAAGCCCTTTCACATCATAACGACCTTCAGAACCGTACACAGAAGTAAGACAATGGCAGCTTTAAAAACACTGTCCTGCTACATTGATCGCGTCGCTGCACGATTTTTATTACTCTAGAAGGATAGAGTAGAACACGAACCGCCTAATATTAATTGGTTACGAAGGCCCAGGGACATAAAAATAGTGGCCGGTATTGCAGGCCCGCATTATTAGGTTCCAGCACCGCTTATTTCAGCTGTGAAGCAGTCATTCTATTTATATGGTACAATCATTATACTAATAACACAATTGGGTTATTTACTTCATATCTCATGACCTGCTTGCTGATGTTCCCGTCTACGGGCTCTAATATTAAATAGCCACCGCAAAAACACTTCAGCACAATATTTGAGGTATAATTTGCGGTATTATTGTGGTAGCAATAGCGAATGCCACTCAAAACTATAAGAATAGCGATTGCCACCCAAAACCATAAGTAGCTGACCCACAAACACAAAGGCACAAACAAAGGCAATTGCATATTACCCTCTACTGAAACAAAAGTCACAGCTGCTACCAAGGCAATGACGTAGCACGCAAGAAAAGGCTTGAACCGATTGTGCCTCGACCTTATCATGGGCTGCGCAAATCGATTAGATAGCGTACTAAGCCGCATTGAGTAAGGATGAGTTAAGGACAGGCGAAGGAAGCTTTAATCAGGGTCAGCAATGGGCTCTTAAGCTTTTGTAAATCTAAAAAAGGAACAGCATGGTTAGGCCCTCTTTAGCTTGGAATCTACCTTTTTAAGAGACATCTTATACATAGGTATAACATCCAGTCCTCTGTGTGAGGATTTTCATAGAGACAAACAAGACCTCAACACAATCTAATGAAGTATGAATGAATCAGAAACAAAAAAACTGGGCAAAACATCTCGGCACTCTAAGGCCGCCTCCAAAAATCTTCAACAGTATGTTTGTTGACGACTTCTGATTCCGATTCGGGATAACAAAATAGAATCCATTTGAAAAAACAACTTTCGCAAAAGAAGAGCCTGAATCGAGTTGCAGACAACACAAGAATTCAAGAAACCAGTCGACCAAATCTGAACGCATCACTGCTTTGCGGTAGGCGGGATGACAGCTTTTACCCATGCGGGAACACAATCTGCCTTGCTATTAATATCAAAGAGTCAGCAAGCTGAAGTGGCAGTGATATATGCCGTAAAACTGACGATCGCTGAAGCAGACGGGTTCTCGAGTGGAGACCGCGCAGTGAATGACGTAACGTGGGACGCCCCCTGGCTAGGTGGCGCGATGACCTCCGAACGGTGGCCGGCAAGAAGTGGACGAGGAGAGCCAAATCAAATCAAAATCAAATCAAATCAAATCAAAAAAGTTTTATTCAACATAAATGAAAGTACATACTTGTTGAACGTCAAAAGAATTACCGCCAATTCACAAGAATTAGCCTCCGTCCTGAGAAGAATTGGCAAGAAACTCAGCGGGCATGTTTTTTTTTTTTTTTTTTTAATTTAGATTTTTATTTTTATTTTAAATATATATTTTTTTTTTAAATATTCATATTACAATAAGTAATTATAACATAACAATTTTACAATATTGAAATTCCCGGAGCGAGCAACTCATTCCCACTTTGTGCAATCTTCTAGATAATCATTGACTTTATAGTAAGCTTTATTGCACAGATGTTCTTTAATAGTTTTCTTAAACCTATGTATATGTAGGTTCTGAACATATTGTGGGATTTTGTTGTACAGGCGCACAGACAAACACCCGAATGAATTTCGTATCTTATGTAACCTACTCATCGGCACAACAAGCTTGTGTTTGTTCCTAGTATTTCTATTATGTACGTCCGACATCTTAGGAAACTCCTCAATATGTTTACGAACATACATCAAATTTTCAAAGATGTACTGGGATGGCATAGTGAGAACTTTAATTTCTTTAAATTTTTCCCTCAGGGATTCCCTTGAGTGCATGTTATAAATAGCACGTATAGCTCTTTTCTGCAGAATAAATATCATTTCTACATCGGCCGCATTGCCCCATAGCAAANTATTTTTTATCATGCAATTAATGTCAATAGTATAGAATGTATTTTCTGATTTGCATGGTGTCATGACATAATAATTATTTACATTAGAAACTGTTTGCATGAAATCATTAATGCTATGTCTTATTTTATTTTCTGCTGGCATACTCTGAATAAATGGAAATGCAAACATGATGATCTTTTTCACCTGTAGTGTTAATAATTGAGCCGTAGACCGGGCTCAGTGGTGTGGATTGAGAGAGGCCTATGTCCAGCAGTGGACGACTATGGGCTGTTGATGATGATAATGATGGTGATTAATATCAAGTGAAATTCAGCCTACACACAGTTTTGGAACACTAAACATTGAAGCTAGCAACTATTGGAGCTACTAGAGGTAATCTTTATGAATTAAACAAAAGTAAGATTAAAATAAAATTGAAATGAAATATCTACCTGCGGACAGTAGAGGGGCAGCGATCTAAACAATTACTTAAATTTTCAGAAAAAATATTAGTTTCTCTAAAATATGTCGATAGATCCACGTCGTTGAATTGTAAACGCCGCGGCGCCGATGGATTTTAGTTCATATACGTACCCTGTCCTAAACTTAATATTAAATATTAAAGTGATATGTTTACTGCTTTAAATAAAAAAAATTTAAACGAACAATCACCTAATTACGGGTTATAAGCTATAATCACATTTATTTGTTTTATGCGTGAAATTAATTACAGCCCGTTCATAATTATATCGTCAAACAATGAAATTGTATCGACCTAAATTGTGTCGATAGATTTCAATATTTATTTTGTATTCAGCTCACAAAATTTTAAAGTACGCGTGTTTTATTTTGGCTATTTTATTTTATCTTTGTACTTCTATGTATTTTTACGTAAATGAAGTATGATGATTATTAAAATCGTGCCTTCTTTAGGTCATGTTTAGTTCGTGGGATCTTTTAGCAACGTCTGTCTTGTCAAAAGCAAAGTAATATTCCTATAGATTAAAAATCAAGAGAGAGAAAGTTTTTTACTGGTGGTATGACCTCTTGTGAGTCCGCACGGGTAGGTACCACCGCCCTGCCTATTTCTGCCGTGAAGCAGTAATGCGTTTCGGTTTGAAGGCTGGGGCAGCCGTTGTAACTATAATGAGATCTTAGAACTTATATCTCAAGGTGGGTGGCGCATTTACGTTGTAGATGTCCATGGGCTCCAGTAACCACTTAACACCAGGTGGGCTGTGAGCTCGTCCACCAATCTAAGCAACAAAAAAAACAGCTACTCTTAATCTGCGTCAAGCAAACGGTGAAATTATAGATCAAAATCTCACTTACAAACTTATTTAGAGCAGTCTTAGACATCTTCGAGTAGTCCTATTTTGCTTTTGGGAATCTAAGATTGCGAATAGATTATATTTGATTAAAATTTTATACATGAATGTTTCAAGTGTGCTTGTGTGTCCAAAACAAACAAGACTCAATTTAGTTTCCCTTATTTGCTAAGTTCTCTCTCGGCAGAGAATAGACCCTACTCCCGTGTGTCAATATCATCAACCCTTTTACTGTGTTGGCTTAAACTAATTTAAACTTCAACATTTACCATTTCACTTTCATGCTACTCTTTCTTTTACTCAGAAGAACAGAAAAATATTAAGCGTACCTTTATTTGGCCCTGATAGCTTCAACAAGATGAAATTAACCAACTTACAAAGGGTCAAAGTCTTAACTGCAAAATGCTAAGCATGGAAACAACAACCTAGTGGAAATGGAGTTATTAAGGTATTATACCACACATTGATGGTATTTTAGTTGTAATTGTATGTAAATCCAAAACTGCCGCCCATAACGACGACAACAAACGAATACAGAATATGAATTATTAAATAAAACATAAAACAAGTCAAAAAGTTTGTAGTTTTGTAAGTCGTCGTGGCCTAAAGGATAAGACGTCCGGTGCATTCGTTGTTGCGATGCATCGGTGTTTGAATCCCGCAGGTGGGTACCAATTTTTCTAATGAAATACGTACTTAACAAATGTTCACGATTGACTTCCACGGTGAAGGAATAACATCGTGTAATAAAAATCAAACCCGCAAAATTATAATTTACGTAATCACTGGTGGTAGGACCTCTTGTGAGTCCGCACGGGTAGGTACCACCGCCCTGCCTTTTTCTGCCGTGAAGCAGTAATGCGTTTCAGTTTGAAGGGTGGGGTAACCGTTGTAACTATACTGAGAACTTAGAACTTATATCTCAAGGTGGTGGCGCATTTACGTTGTAGATGTCTATGGGCTCCAGTAACCACTTAATACCAGGTGGGCTGTGAGCTCGTCCACACATCTAAGCAAAAAAAAAAAAAAAAGTCGTAANAAAAAAAAAAAAAAAATACCAAATCAAAGACGAATATTTTTTTATATTATTATGATAACCATATTAAATATTTATACTAATTACTTTGTCCACTTTATTTAATGTAACATAAATGTTCTACATACGTATATTTTAATGAATAGAGAAACTAATTCGAACCATTATTTTAAGCAATGTTAATCCATTTTGACCGCATCCTAATAGCTCTCCTTTTAGGACTGATGATATTCTATACTCGAAGGTTGACAAAAGGGAAATACGTGTTATCGAATAAATCAAACCGGCAATGTAATACTATACGTATAGTTATTATACATATATCAATAACAAATATCATAATAATCCCACCGAAACAGGAACCAACTCTAAATAAACATACTTGATTTTCCTTAATGTTTCGATGTTAAGGAAATAGTTTATTTAACAATGAATGGTAATCAATTTCAATTATTTATTAGTTATTGGATTAGTTAATTTAGAATTGTAAAGTGATTAACTACGCCAAATTTAATTAGGAATATAGAGATATTTTTATATAGCTTGATACGGATATTTTTCACATTAACATTGTAACAAATGAAGCGGTTTTTTTATAGTTTTATATCTCAAGGTGGTGGCGCATTTACGTTGTAGATGTCTATGGGCTCCAGTAACCACTTAATACCAGGTGGGCTGTGAGCTCGTCCACACATCTAAGCAAAAAAAAAAAAAAATACCAAATCAAAGACGAATATTTTTTTATATTATTATGATAACCATATTAAATATTTATACTAATTACTTTGTCCACTTTATTTAATGTAACATAAATGTTCTACATACGTATATTTTAATGAATAGAGAAACTAATTCGAACCATTATTTTAAGCAATGTTAATCCATTTTGACCGCATCCTAATAGCTCTCCTTTTAGGACTGATGATATTCTATACTCGAAGGTTGACAAAAGGGAAATACGTGTTATCGAATAAATCAAACCGGCAATGTAATACTATACGTATAGTTATTATACATATATCAATAACAAATATCATAATAATCCCACCGAAACAGGAACCAACTCTAAATAAACATACTTGATTTTCCTTAATGTTTCGATGTTAAGGAAATAGTTTATTTAACAATGAATGGTAATCAATTTCAATTATTTATTAGTTATTGGATTAGTTAATTTAGAATTGTAAAGTGATTAACTACGCCAAATTTAATTAGGAATATAGAGATATTTTTATATAGCTTGATACGGATATTTTTCACATTAACATTGTAACAAATGAAGCGGTTTTTTTATAGTACATGAAACAATTGTTCCTGCAATTTGCGTTACTTTCTAAAATAATAAAATAACATTTTAAAAATATGAAGCGCATTTAAAATGATATCAGGCGCCCTTAATTTAATCCTTTAAGCGTTGTAATCAGTTTTCGATCGAAGCACGCACTCCACTCCGTAAGATTCACGATACTTATGGAATAATTTAGAGATCCAAATAAGTGTTTAGAGCATGTTATACTCTAAAAAGAATACAAAACATGAACTCCGTTTCATTACGTTCGGAGGTGGACGAAGGAGATTCTCAATTAGGCGCAAATGTTTTTTTAGCAAAACAATTTCATTATTACGCTTAACTCCAGACTGTTTTATCTGAATTCCGCGATTCCCGTTTATAAAATTACATTTGAATTAAAAAAAAAGATGTGTAGTGTCGTGGGACACCGGATAGGAACGAAGTTCCTTATTATAAAAATATTAGTTTTAAGTTATATTCAAGGTATAAAGAAAATAAAACTGGAGGTTTCGCAATAACCCACGGTCATTCGGTAACGTGCGAACTTATTGTGGTACACTTCATTCACGGTTGTGTGCATAAGAGTTAGTGTATTGCGCAAACGAACGTTCTGAGATCGTGGTGAATTAATGATAAAAAATATGTTATTTTTTGTACGTTATTACAAAGTTAAATCGTACACTGTGTACATTACTAATTTGTACGTTATTACAAAGTTAAGTCGTACACTGTGTGCATTACTAATATAAATCTTACGTTACGGACGTTTTTTACTGGTTAGGGTACCACTCCGCATCGTCCCATAAGGAACTTCGTTACAAAATAGAACTCGTCAAAGTATTTTCTTAGATAGCAGCATCGCAGCTGAATAAATGCAAAAAAACGTTCCCTTTTTCTGAATATTGTTTGATAAAATTTATTTGGCTAATAATGTAATTTAATACGAGAAGGTGCCGCGCTGAAAGTAAAAATGAAATTTTAGGAAGTATACGCCTCAAGAAACGGATAATACAGAGCATATAAAATTCGCAGAACCTCCTCGATTTATGTTTCTCTACTTTTATATTGCTTAATTCCTGTTTAGTCAAATATCTCCCTTAAACTAAATATACATTAGCTTTATTTTTTTTTACTAGCTCAAATTAGATCGTCACGACCTAAATCAACATAAATAGTTCCGGTTTGACAGCCATTATATGACTGTGACTTCAACCTCATGTCTCAAAGTGAACCCTGGCATTCACATTATGAGGTCTGATAACCAGCGCACCATATGAGCCGTAAGTTCATTGATCCTGTGGGCTGTTCAATACAGTTTCTCTTTATGGCACTTTTATTAGCATCATATTAACATGGTATTTGCATGTTGTGATTTGCAGGTTGCCCTTTCGACAATAGCGTTTACAATTAAATTCCAAAAGCAAATTAGCAATTTATAAGCTTAATATTTATATTATTAAGAGCTTTAGTGAAATAAGAGGAGGAGGGCCGTTCGAATCGTCGATAATCCCATTCTCGCGGATCGTTTGGAACCTTTGGGTCTGCGGAGGGACTTCGGTTCCGTCTGTATTTTGTACCGAATGTTCCATGGGGAGTGCTCTGAGGAATTGTTCGAGATGATACCGGCATCTCGTTTTTACCATCGCACCGCCCACCACCGGAGTAGAGTTCATCCATACTACCTGGAGCCACTGCGGTCATCGACAGTGCGTTTCCAGAGGTCTTTTCTGCCACGTACCATCCGGCTATGGAATGAGCTCCCCTCCACGGTGTTTCCCGAGCGCTATGACATGTCCTTCTTTAAAAGAGGCTTGTGGAGAGTATTAAGCGATAGGCAGCGGCTTGGCTCTACCCCTGGCATTGNAGAGGTCTTTTCTGCCACGTACCATCCGGCTATGGAATGAGCTCCCCTCCACGGTGTTTCCCGAGCGCTATGACATGTCCTTCTTTAAAAGAGGCTTGTGGAGAGTATTAAGCGATAGGCAGCGGCTTGGCTCTACCCCTGGCATTGCTGAAGTCCATGGGCGACGGTAACCACTCACCATCAGGTGGGCCGTATGCTCGTCTGCCTACAAGGGCAATAAAAAAATAATAATAATAATATATATATGTATTTTAATATTTAAAATTTTAATTATCTACCTTATTGCCAATTAGTAATGTTACGCCACATATAACAAATATGTATTAAAATATCGAATAAATAAAATCATAGGCAACATTTTAATTAAATTTGATTTAGAGCTAGGTTCTTATAGCCTTTTTTCATACTGAATATCGAAGTAAATTAACTCTGAAGACAATACCGGTTTAAGAGATAAACCACCCGCTGCGAGATTAAGGTCGTAGGGAAGCATACCTGTCCGACTTGACGTCAAATCGCGTCGCCACCCGAACACTACCTAACCTATACACATTTGCAGCGGCTTGGCTCTGCATTGCTGCATTGCTGAAGTCCATGGGCGACGGGAACCACTCACCATCAGGTGGGCCGTATGCTCGTCTGCCTACAAGGGTAATAAAAAAAACTCGAAAGTATTATTCTGGATGTCTATATACAAACTTTCATATGTTTTTTAATATTTTAAGTATAAGTCCGAACGCAAGTCACTGTCAAACAGGTAGGTGCATGATCTTTCTGTCCATATTGTAACTTCCCACAATGCTCTACAGAACGTTTCTATCACGTACCATTCGGTCTTGTAATGAACTTCCCTTCTGGGTGTTTCCTAAACGCTATGACATGTCTTGCTTCAAACGAGGCTTGCGGAGAGTACTGGCGACGGCAACCATTCAACAGCAGGTGGGTCGTATGCTCGTCTGCCTACAGTGGCTATAAAAAAACCAGCAACATTAAATTAATGACAGTATTTTATGAATGTCGTACACAAAGCCGCGAGCATCATATCGCGGCATATCGTGTCATAAATGTGCTCTCCGTTTCCCAGGGCGCGCCAATCTAGCGGATTAGCCGAGCCCGCTTCCTAGTCCCTAAATAAACAGATTACACCATTTCAAAATAATTCAATGAATATTCTTAGCAAGTTTCGCAAGTAACAAATTGAATAGCGATGTTCTTTTGTTTCATTAACTTTCGTAATTAAATTCGGAGTGCACTCAGTTCCTCTTCCCTCCGTCAATATTTCGTTTCGGCCTTCCGACGGAAACGTTCTTGCTGTATTAGAGTTGTTAGATTTGTTAGATTAGTTGTTGTTAAATGAAATTGGATTATGTTCAAAACGGTCTCAGCTATTTTTTGATAAGCAAAATTATTTGATCACTATAAATAAAACTCCTATTACCATTTCTAATTAAGTTTCAATACCTCGAAGGTGAAAATTTCAAAAGTTACTAACCAATAAAATTTTAACGTCCAAAATCTTTAGCCTGCTTTAAATTGTCAAGCAACAGCTATGAAACAACCAATCACGTTGCGTAAAAAAAATTCACACCAAACGCATATCTTATATTTAGGTACTTAGTATCAACAGCAAATACCCTTGTATGCCTTTATAAAGGGCTATCTATATTTGGCTAACACTATATTGTCAGACTAGCCGTACTCGCCTGCTTCGCTGTACATTTAAAGTTTACATTATTATTTATTGTCATTATTATTAGGGAGTCCAACACTCATATAAATATTAGCGTATCCATTAAAGTACATGTATTTTCTACTTGGATACCAAGTTTCAAGTCAATCGGATGCATGGTTCAGTAGTTATAACGGAACATCCGTAAAAACCAATAGAAATAAAAACCAATAGATTTATATATTAGTATAGATTATCGCCCATTTATACAACACCCTGTGAACGTTATCACACAGATTTGATATACATAATCGAACGTTATCGGTCGTGCGTCACAGTCCGAACGCCCACCGCATAGCTGTCTGTATCAACAACAGATATGAAATCGAATATCCAGATTGAAAGAGGCACGCCCATTGCGTTATGAGATAATTACGAACGATTTCAGACTCTATATTAAACAGCTAAATAAGATATATAGCATATAAACTGTAATCGAAATTGATTGGATAGAGAATCTATATATTAATACGTGAAGCAAAAACTTTGTACCTCATTTTACGAAAATTGCGCGGTCAGATAAGTATGAAATTTCTGACATAAAAAGAATGTTTAGAAGGAGTGCAGAACGCAATTTAAACTCTGCATTAAAAATACATTAAATCGATAAAAAAAACTTGACACATCTACTATGTATTTGACACACACACATTTGTATATATAATCTTTGTTTATTGTCAAACTTTTGTTATTGTTTAGTCTGTGGTGAAATTGAGAATAGGTTAATATTGTTTATCTTTAATATTATTTGTCTATAGTGTAGTATTGACGAAATCTGTGATTATAGAAGTATAATAATCTGACAATAGAACCATAATAATCTTCAAACTTATAATTTCAATTAATTATAGTCGAATTTCGACTACTGCGTGACCAATAGTTTAAATTATTAGACGAATAATCGTCACATACGATCCGGCTTTGAAACGATCGCTGGGTTTCGTGAGTGCTAAAGCTTTTTTTTTTCCTACCTATGCTGATAGCCTTGAGAGGCTATTTCAGCTTCGCCCTAACGTTTGTAGGTGAGCTCACGGGGCTCAAACCTGACTACGATGCTAACACGAACCCTAGCAAGAGTCGTGCTTCGCAGAATCTACCACCGGATCGGAAACGCGACCCACTGAGAAGATCCGGCGAGAAACTCAGTGGGCTGTGTCTGAGAAGCGTGTTCTTTTTCGAAATATATCTGAAAACAGCGGTAAAAAGCGGATTCGTTGCGCCGCTGGAAATATGACGTCGAAAATGAAGCTGTTGGAAATATGGGAGCCACAGCGCGACAAAATTTGTTCAGTTACCGAGTCTTGTATCACTGATACTTCTTCGATCTACATTTGGAATGGTACCATTCTATACCATTTGACTGACTCGGTCTCGTCGGACTCGTTGTTTCGAGTCCCACATCGGGTAAACATTCGTGTGAAGAACAGTTTTGTTTGTTCTTTATCTGGGTGTTTATTATCTATTGTAAGGTTTGTTGCAAAATAATTAAATTAAATTTAATATGTCAAAGTTAAGGCAATTTTCGGATTGCCAAATAGCAACACTGTTAGTGGGAGCAATGGCAGTAGTGGGGACGTGACATAATAAAAAAGGCGGTGGTCTGAAAAAACGAGACAAAAAGCAGTGTATTCAGTAGTGAGCAGATATCTAAAGATTGTACAAGTGGAATTAAAAATAAAGCAATACAGACTTAAGTGAACTACTGCAATCTGTGTATTATTTCCTGACTGTTGGAAGCGGAGTTCTACACTATATATGTTTATATTTAAACGAATATAAGTTTAAATGTCAGTCTCTGGTACTCATAACATAAGGAAGCCTAATTTGGGGTCGGATGACCGTGCGTAATTTGTTCCCAGTTAATACTAATACCAGTAATAATAAATAATAATAATAATAATTTTTTACTAACAATCACACCACGTTAACTGGTCCCGTGATAAGTTCGTAAAGAACTTGTGTTACAGGTACCAGATAACGGAAATAAATGTAAGATTTTTATTATACACATAATATATTTAAGATACATCCATAACCCTGGAAAAGACATTTATATTTATCATACAAATACCTTCCCTTGGCGGGATTCGAACCCGCGACCCCCTTGTGTAGTGACCATGTCACTTACCACTACACCAGACGGCCGTTGAATATATTTATATCAACAAGCAGACACCAATGCACAAGTAGATCCTTACGCGGAAGTGGTATCGGATTGGTCACATATTGAGAAAGTCCGATACCCACCTATCCAAGAGAGCACTGACCTGGAAGGTATCTGGCAAAAGGAAGAGAGACTATCCCAGAACAACTTGGCGCCGCTCGGTGGAGCAGGAGCTAGGTGTCTTGGGCATGACGTGGGAGGAGCTAGAACAGACTGCCCATAAGGGGAGGGTGATAGGGAGGGATATTGGCTTTTCATGAGTTCTGTCTCATGCGAGGTTTGGATATTGGTTGTTGAGCAACAGGAGGTTTTAGTCGGTTCGACTCCGACATGCCCCGCCCGCCAACGCCAGAGGAGGGCAGAAGTCCGGCGATAAGAACCAACTGCCAAGACCGAGGATTTCATGCGAGCCCTACACCCCAGCAGAGGGTAATAGGAAAGAAAGAAGAAGAAGATTTATAATATTTGGTTGATCCGAAGCATTTTCGCTGGCTTCGTATAAACAAGATGGAAAGCGTTGAAAACATCAATTCCCTAATAAGTAATTTTTCTTTGGCTGCGATAACTACAAATCAGTAAAGCCGTCCTGTGGGACGTCAATGTAACTTTCATTTATTAAGAGCCTTGTCGTAATTCAATCAATTATGTATCTCACTGAAGTCCGAAATCGAATTAAGTGTATGAATAATCGATATATGAGTCATTAACAAGTCACTGAACGATACACGATGTAATAAACATTAATTGTATTATATTTCGTATTCATAAAACCCGGTCACTCTCCACTGAGACTAGCTATGTATTTGTATATAAAACATTAGTTTTTTTTAAACTAGTCGCGCTCGAAGAGAATAAATATAGATCGAATCAGTCTTTCTTTATTTTTAATAAAAATCAAACCCGCAAAATTATAATTTACGTAATCACTGGTGGTAGGACCTCTTGTGAGTCCGCACGGGTAGGTACCAGCACTCCGCCTCTTTCTGCCGTGAAGCAGTAATGCGTTTCGGTTTGAAGGGTGGGGTAGCCGTTGTAACTATAATGAGACCTTAGAATTTATATCTCAAGGTGGGTGGCGCCTTTACATTGTAGATGTCTATGGGCTCCGTAACCACTTAGCACCAGGTGGGCTGTGAGCTCGTCCACCCATCTAAGCAATAAAATAAAAAATAAAAATGTTTTTATATAAATAAATAACCGATCAATAGTAACTAAAAGAGAGTGACAAAGAAATCAATCAGCAATCGGTTTTTGTTCACGTCCCTATTTCACGGGAATAACAAAACAGGACAAACACACAAGACACAGTTCGGCGCACAAAGGTCGAACTAAAACGTCCATTACGCGAAGAGGCCAACAGGGATATCCCTCAGTAATTAATCTCCATCATCTCAGAAGCCGGGGGATAGTTGGTGAGTTTGTTAGCGATTACGTCGTATTATACGTTGTCAGTTATTAAACGACCCAATTACAACTTTATTAGTTAGCGCCTGAAGTCTTGATTTGCGCAATGCGGAATTTGCATTTTTATTTTCATAATATCTTAATGTAGCGGCTAGTGATAATTGAGAGAAATTGAAACATGAATATTCATTGAGAGGTCGAGATCTTTCTAGATATATCTATTAAGCCGTGTACCAAGCTTTTTCATTGCTGTGGATGGACTAACTTACGACCCACCGCGGAACGTAAATCTTCATCGCGGCAGAAATAGGCAACGGTGATACTGTAGTGCGGTAGGCAGCGGCTTGGCTCTGCCCCTGGCATTGCTGAAGTCCGTGGGCGACGGTAACCACTCACCATCAGGTGGGCCGTATGCTCGTCTGCCTACAAGCGCAACAAAAAAATAAATAGAAACTTTAAACCTATGTCTCAAGTGGGGGGTCTCATTCACATTGTTTGAATAGCGGTAACAAGTCAACACTGTGAGTTAATGTATGTATCTAGAGTAATTTCAAAATCATTCCAAAAGTATTCAGCATTAAATGTTTAATTTATTTGATTACGTTTAACCTATTACAAAAAGTACGAGGGTCGGGGTTTGTTTAAATAAATAAATAAAAAACCTGTTACATATATACATTTGTATTTTGTATATTTTCGTGAATGTAAATCCCACGCTGCTTCTCTAACATTTAATCTTTGAAATGGACGACTTTATCCACGTTATTTTTAACCGAAAACGTGTTTTGAAAAATAAAAATAAAAAACATTTACATATTTTTCTTTTTAGAAGAAATACTATAGTAAATCATTATAGATATATATTATTTAATCCATCCATTCTGTATTCTTATTTATAATTTGAAATATAATTTGAATGTAGTAGTAATAAGTTTCAATAAAAAACACTCATTTATTTCAATCCAAACGTTTTCTGTATTATCTTTTTTTTTTTTTTTTTTTTATTGCCCTTGTAGGCAGACGAGCATACGGCCCACCTGATGGTGAGTGGTTACCGTCGCCCATGGACTTCAGCAATGCCAGGGGCAGAGCCAAGCCGCTGCCTACCGCTTAATACTCTCCACAAGCCTCGTTTGAAGAAGGACATGTCATAGCGCTCGGGAAACACCGTGGAGGGGAGCTCATTCCATAGCCGGATGGTACGTGGCAAAAAAGACCTCTGGAAACGCACTGTGGATGACCGCAGTGGCTCCAGGTAGTATGGATGAACTCTACTCCGGTGGCGGGCGGTGCGATGGTAAAAACGAGATGCCGGTATCATCTCGAACAATTCCTCAGAGCACTCCCCATGGAACATACGGTACAAAATACAGAGGGAACCGAAGTCCCTCCGTAGACCCAGAGGTTCCAAACGATCCGTGAGATCGGGATTATCGACAATCCGAACGGCCCTCCTCTGTATGGAGTCAAATGGAAGAAGCTGGTATTTGGGAGCCCCGGCCCAGAGATGGGAGCAGTACTCCACGCGAGGCCGGACTTGTGCTTTATAAAGCAAAAGCCTTTGTCCAGGCGTGAAGTACCGCTTCGCTCTGTTGAGGACTCCCAGCATTTTGGACGCCAACTTGGCTTTGCCTTCCAAATGACTCCGAAACTGGACATCGCTTGAAATGTCGACCCCAAGTATCCCAATACTCTCGGAAGGTTGCAGGGATACTCCTTGGAATTGCGGCGCCATGACAAAGGGGTCCTTCTTCGCAGTGAACTCGCAAACTTGTGTCTTTAACGGGTTGAATTGAACCAATTAGTCTTCTTAAAATAATTTAAAGGTTTGATTTACATATCGTCTACCACTGTTCAGATTATGAAAAAAAAAAATGCGTATTGTGCCGCGTCATCTTCGACAACCAAGCGGACCGCCCAGGCAAGGTAGTTAAAATGTACTATGCCAAGGTAATCTAAACTTTCCAAAATCTGCGTAGAATCTATAGTTCGGGACATTTTATATTATTTTCTTATTTCAAAAGGCAAGGTACCAGTCCTTTTTAAATAGAATCAATCGAAAGCATTAAGCTAAAATACGTGGGTATCCGAAAAAAGATCTTATCAATTTCTTTGGCGTTATCCGAATATACATTTTAAACATGACATCAAGTGTACCTGCCCACTCGAAACAAAAATATCAATGCGAAAATAATAAAGTTGCGAGAAACTTGAACGGAAAATGTCGAGCTGTGAGGAGCTTCAGGAGCTTTTTTAGCCTTTAATCCGCGTCTATATTTAGATTGTTACCGAATATCGCTTAATCTTTTTTAATTGCTTAGTTTGATGTGCGAGCTCACATCCTACCTGGTGTTAAGTACCTTTTCAAACCAGAATATATTATGGCTTCATGGCTGAAGTAGGAAGGGTGATATTACCTAGCCGTCCGTTGTTTGACTATTAAGAATATGTGGTATGTCAACCTTTGTGTCGATCTGAAATTGATGGCGTGAATAATTGAATATGAATTAAATTGAAATCGAAACAAGAGTGTCTCGAATGATCGAGAAATACTAGCATCAGCAACCCACAGCATTAGAATGCATGCAAGGCGTTTGGAATACGTAGTATTTCAGATTCAAATATAAAAATTCATGTGTATCATTCATGTGTATTTTACTATTTTATACATAGGTATATTAAATTTTAGTATGTTTATTTATGCATACAAAGTCATATGTAATCTATATAAGTACCTATATTTAACATTATGTGTATTCTATAATACTGAGATGTTATTTTAAGGAAGATTTTTGTTTTGGTTTTGTTCTTTTTTTGTTTTGTTGTTTTTTGTTATTCTTTTGTTAATGCACCTACCATGGATTATCTCTGCACCACCCTATGGTCGACTGGAAGAGAATGCCCATGGCATTAAGTCCGCCTGTGTACAAGTTTTGTTTTGTGCATAAAGTATAAATAAATAAATAAATAAAAATTCTGGTAGAGAAGAAATTCAATAATACTAGTGGTCCCGCAGTAGTCGAAATTCGACTATAATTAATTGTAATTGTAAGTTTGTACACTATTATGATTGTATTTTATACTTCTATAATCACAAATTTCACCAAGACTACACTATAAAAAATATTAACAAAGGCAAACAATATTTAATCTACTCTCAATTTGACAACAGACGCCAAGAACAAAAGTTTGACAATAAATAGTATGCATGCGTGTGTGCGTCAAATACATGGTATGTAGTGTGTGTAATGTTTTCTTTATTGATTAAATGTATCTTTTATGCATTATTTTAAAAAAATATTAGCATTGTGCACTTCTTCTCTATATTCTCTATAAGTGTGGAAAATTTCATACTCCTCCGTCCGCACAATTTTCGTAAAAAGGGATACAAAGTTTTTGCTTCACGTATTTATATATAGATAGTAAATTGAAAAGGATTTTAAAATGTTATTGTACATTGTTAAGCACAAGTGTAAAATTTATAGATTTTCTTTATACGAATTATTATTGTATACCTTACTAACGATTTAATAAAGGTAAAGATCCAAAGGTCGACACTGTCGTAAGGATTGACGATACTGCTAGAACGGTTTGTTCCGTTTATCCAATAAAAATCGGATTTTCAAATAACACAAATTTATTTTTTGTGACCAGCCATGTTTCATTGTTCATTTTGAACGCTACATGTGGCGCCGGCGTGATGGACGAAAAATAGCTTGTTTAATGGACCCATCCACAGCCGGGAGCGCTCATTGCAAAAGGATATCAGAATTAAAAAAATAATTGGATAATTTCTGTAGAATAATCATAGTTTCTATCTTTTATTTAAACATTTACGAGTACAATTTAAATTATGTAAACCAATAAATGTTACGATGATGTTTTAATTTTGAACGAACAACGAATTGATCCAGTGTCTGATATGAAATCACTTCAGGCTCTATTCCGTAGCTCCTGCAAACGCGACCATGGTCAATCAAGTACTGAGCGATTATCAAAGCTCATTGACACCAAAACGCGACGGAATAAGGACTATCAACCATTCAAAATATCCTACACCCTACACTTATTCAAAACCTAAATTTATTTCGCCGAATTTTTTCTAGGATACCTTGGTAATATAGTAACTCCCGGAAATCCTCGAAACCTATTGTTCGCGTACAGCCCTCGGAGTATACAGCTGTTTGCTTGCTTTCTTTCGGAATAGCCGGGTTTCAAAAGAATACAAATTTTGCGACCTCGGTAAAATAATACAGGTATTTTCATGAAATAAATAAGTGTACAGGAAGCAGTCACAGTATTTACTGGGTCACAATAATTGAGATAAAGTTTCATAGAAGAGGAAGCAGTCAAATCTTTAATTTAAACTCAACATGTGTTTTTGTTTCATTTTCATGTTTCATTACTGGTGGTAGGACCTCTTGTGAGTCCGACGGGTAGGTACCACCGCCCTGCTTATTTCCGCCGTAAAGCAGTAATGCGTCTCGGTTTGAAGGGCGGGGCAGCCGTTGTAACTATACCAAGACCTTAGAACTTATATATCAAGTTAAGTGGCGGCATTTACGTTGTAGATGTCTATGGGCTCCAGTAGCCACTTAATACCAGTTGGGCTGTGAGCTCGTCCAGACATCTAAGCAATAAAAAATAAAAGATGCAATCAATGATGGTACCATTAAGTAGGGCGCGTAAATTTGGTACCATCGACTTTTTTTTTATCATCGCTTTACCACTCTAACAAACATACATATATATTATCTGTGGTAGAATCTATTCAAAAAATATATATTTCCTTTGCGTAATAAGTGGTGGTAGGGCGGCACGTACGCACATTACGTGCCGTATATTCGACGTGTTATTTTTAAATAAAAACACATCAGACGTCAAAGAGTTGCGTGTACAAATAAATGATTCCAGTTTTCTCCACTTAGATCCGGAATTAAGATATCGCGAAAGTCACACAATGCCTGGTTTGAATGGTAATGTATTTCGGTACTTTTGACATAGGATTGCGTACGAAATTACGAACTAATTTTAATGTTTGAAACTATTTGGCTTTGCTCACTACACAATTTTCTTCGTAAAATCAACGATACAGTTAAGTAAACATTTTTAAATTTTATTCTTTTGCAATTTATTTATTATTAGATCTAAAAAAAGAAACTACCGATGATTAATAAAAAAATGAATACTAGCAATATTTTGTATATTAAATATGTTTTTCATATGTATGAAACGTCTTGCGTTGACAAATACATAATTTTTAATCTATAGATCAGAAAATAATAAATAATTACATATATACAAAGTTCACAAATGCAGTGGACCGACCAAATTAAAACTGCAGTGGGAGGTCCCCTAAATGAGTGCTGTAGAATGGCCTCGAGCAGTGAGAGATGGCGTGACATCGTGAGACGGATGAAGTCTGCCCGAATGAAGTCTGACGGATGACGATCACGACCACTCTGTCAAGAGTGACACGATTGAAGAGAAGAAAAAATATACAAATCTAACTGCCAGCTACATTACGTTACGTCTTTAATAGTACCTACGTATTAATATAAGTAAATAATCTGTTCACTGTAAATGCCACGCCCTGTTTCAATACAGCTTGTTTCCATTGATTTAATTTATGTGTAATGTCTACTAATAGTTTTTATTTTCCGTTTTTGTAATTCATGTGCTTTTTTAATGAATCACACGTGATAATGATTTTTTACCTCCACCGTGTTTGAGAAGACAAGAACTAATAGTTTTGTTGACATCTCTTTCAATTCGAGATTCAATTTAAATGGCCACAATTTTAAATTTTCAATACTACAGGGCGATTGAATAAATGTTACGAAGCTCGCATACAAGTTGGGCCGGATCAATCTCGACATTCACTTCAAGAATC
The DNA here is from genome assembly GCF_003987935.1 of Bombyx mandarina. The sequence goes on from NW_021011480.1 coordinate 3,432,726, forward strand.
ATTAAGCAGAAGCGTTCGGGCGATCATTGAGAATTTATAGAAAGAAAAGTGAAAATATATAAGGTTGAACTCAATTTTATCGATTGACGCGCGATAAATTTTTATAAGTCGCTTAAAATCCAAGTTACACAGGAACGCCAGTATCATTAATGAAGGGAGAGAGAGAGAGAGAGAGAGAAAGAATAATGGTTATTCTGTCGCCTTTGTTAAAAGGAGGTAAGTCGTAAATAGGAAACTTTCATATTATCTTTTAGCGAAACGAAACCTTGTTTGAATATGATGAAGATACAGATCTCTATATTTGAATAATATCGAATCAAGACTGCGCACCTTGCTTTGCTGATGTTAATAAGCGCCAGCAGCCACTCGGCATCGGACATATCTTACGGTAGTCAGCGGCTTGGCTCTGCTTCTGGCATTGCTGATGTCCATGGGCGACGGTAACCACTTACCATCAGGTGGGCCGTACGCTCGTCTGCCTACAAAGGCAATAAAAAAAATATCCTTACAAGCATTCTATAACACTTATCTAGGTCATTATCCTTGTCTCGGTTTTAATAGAACCCGATGTTTTTTTTACATTCAATGTCAACATACGTCTACAATTTACATTTGAGTTTCGAAAAAGATTCCCCACAGGAATACATCCAAAAAAAGCTCGAATAAGAAATAAATGGGGAGTGATGAAATTTTTGGCGAAACTTTCGTATTTGCAACTTGGGATCAATTTGAGTTGTGAGAGATGAAAAAAAAATATAGTGAACAATGAGGCCTGGATTAGGTAAGCAGTAATGTTTGAAGTAGAGAAATTACAGGCACTACAAATAGCTTAAAGTAGGCCGGGGAAAGAAAAGTGACATGTGTTTTCTTGTCGCATACTGGTGGTAGGACCTCTTGTGAGTCCGCACGTGTAGTACCCACCCTGCCTATTTCTGCCGTGAAGCAGTAATGCTTTTCGGTTTGAAGAGTGGGGCAGTCGTTGTAACTATACTGAGACCTTAGAACTCATATCTCAAGGTGGGTGGCGCATTTACGCTGTAGATGTCTATGGGCTCCAGTAACCACTTAACACCAGGTGGGCTGTGAGCTCATCTACTCATCTAAGAATAAAAAATAAAATAAAGCATATAGGCCGAAAATATCTTAGCTTCGTGACATTTGATAACGACTTATTTTTAGTATACTGATTTTAATTAGCAATTATTCTTAAATTGTTCATAGAAACAATTTCACTTTTAAAATTTTCAATATATTGGCTTTATTTTATGCCAATAACTAATATTCGAAAATTGTCTTTTCATTAATTGACTTTCACAAATGAAGAGTGATAGGTTTCCAATAATTACATTTAAGACGCAATTGAATTACCACGACTAAGATTTATCACTGGAAACAAAATTTTGTAGAAAATGGATCTCAATCTATATATATAAAAGAAAGTCATGTTAGTTACACTATTTATAACTTAGGAACGGCTGAACTGATTTGCCTGTAAATTGGTGAGGAGGTAGCTTAAAACCAGGAGAAGGACATAGGATACTTTTTATCACGTTCCCGTGGGACGCGACATAAAACGTGGTATAACAAAACGCAACTGATATGGAATAACAAAACGCAACTGACTGCTAAACGTAATATATTCTAAGTAGAATTTTGAAGTTGACCGGTTGATGTGTTTGAAACAAACCGTGTGGCGGAACAAAGTTCGCCGGGTCCACTAGTTCTAATATATAATTGACTTATGATTCAAAGTTTTTCAGACACGGTGCACAACAGGACTTCTCTGACTTATTTTCGTCGTCAATTATTAATGTGTAACTTACCAAAACAAGCAATAAAACATAAGAAAAAACGCCCTAACTCCCTAGCTAGATATACGAGAAAAACTACTTGAGAGAACGTATGTCACGACAAGAGTTAATAGATACAAGAAAGTTGAAACCTCACAGTATGTTTCAAGGATTCCTTTACCACGTTAAACCAGGTTTGACGTGAACATATTATGTGCCCGTCTAGAAATATAAAGAGTTGCAAACCCTATTTCTCTCTTTATACATTCCAAGGTGTTATACAAAAAAACGACAACTACACAAAACCTATAAAACCATAAAACATTATTTAGGAATTTCTGAAACTTATACCTTTAAATGAGCAATTCTTGTATATTAATATATATATATATAATCTGAATCTCGGAAACGGCTCCAATGATTTTCCTAAAATTTTGTATACACGGGATTTCGGGGGCGATAAATCGATCTAGCTACGATTTATTTTCAGAAAATGTTGTTTTATTCGTTTTTTCAATAATCAACTCTTCCCGACATCTATTGACGAATAATAATACTAATTTTCCTAATTGAGGGCAACTAACCAAGATGGCGGTCATCATCTAGTATACATTAATTAAGTAACAATTGAAATAAGCTGTCGTTTAGGATTCGATTCGATTTGAAATGGACAACCGCAAATTGGATTAAGGACATTAATCTCTTTAAAAAAAATGGTGACTACGTTAAACGAATGGCACACACCTCATTTAAGTTAACAGGATCAAGATGAGAATCCGCCGAAACGTCGCGACGAACAATTCGAATTCAAAACGAGCTACGTGAAAATTCAAACGTAAGGTTGTGTTACAGCTAACGCATAATTTCCTTCGTACCTACTTTTTTATTGCTTAGATGGGTGGACTAGCTCACAGCCCACCTAGTGTTAAGTGGTTACTGGAGCCCATAGACATCTACAAAGTAAATGCGCCACCCACCTCGAGATATAAGTTCTAAGGTCTCAGTATTAAAACGGCTGCCCCACCCTTCAAACCGAAACACACTACTGCTTCACGGCAGAAATAGGCAGGGTGGTGGTACCTACCCGCGCGGACTCACAAGAGGTCCTACCACCAATAATTACGCAAATTATAATTTTGGGGGTTTCATTTTTATTACACGATGTTATTCCTTCACCGTGGAAGTCAATCGTGAACATTTGTTGAGTACGTATTTCATTACAAAAATTAGTACCCGCCTGAGATTCATAATATCATAACAAAAAAGCTTCTTCAGCTATTTGAATCGAGTAGACTTCATTGAAGTTCAATTAAAAACATCGAAGTACTAATATCAAATAAAACGGACCTTTAATTACAAAGATTAAAAAAATATATTTATTTATTTATATACATTTTTTTATGTATATGTATTTATTTAAGTACGAGTATTTGTATCTATAAATGTTATGTATATTATAATATATATATATACGTATGTTTAAGTAACATCACTATACACCTACCAAGGTTCATCTCTGCACTCCCCTAAGGTAAACCGTCAGAGAATGCCTATAGCATTAAATCCGCCTTTATACTGTCAAGTATAGAAAGTTAAAAATAAATAAATAAATTTCGCGTATTAAGCAAAATGTCACTTCAACCAAAAGCCTTTCACCCTTCGTAATGTAATACATATACGTGTAATGTCGATTCGATAAAGTAACACGTCAGAAAAATGTTTATTCATTTGGGATCGTTCGTCTTATGTCAGCGCAGTCTATTAGACGTAACAGCTTAAAGCTTAACAAAAAACGCGTGTTTTTGTTCAGACATATGTGCAGATTCTTCAGTAAATTGATCATCATTATTTCAGTCCGAAAATAATCCTGCGGGGCGCATTGAACAATACGATTATTATTCTGACAATAGTTGTAATTGCTTCTTTCATAGCTCAGGTTGGGTATCAGCATTTATTTATTTTCATGCTATGAACAAATAAACGCTTTACATTAGATACAGCGTGAATTCAACACCCAAATTCACTAGCTTTCAAATAAAAAAGAGTCATCAAAATCGATTCACCCAGTCAAAAATTATGAGGTTACAAACATAAAAAAAACAACAGTCGAATTGAGAACCTCCTCCTTTTTTGACGTCGGTCAAACAGAAAGATGTAGTTCTTCATTTCTTCTCTTCTTATCACATATCCAAACAACTCGTACCTTCCTAAGCCTAATTTTATCAAATACGAGGCTTACTCTACCACCTCCTTTGAGATAGTTGTGAAACTCTATATCAACATAATATATTATTATTAATATCACGCTCAGTTCACCAGCAGGAGTTCGCAAACATGGGTGTTTTTTTACGAAATATTTAAGACAAAACTTACAGAGCGTTTGTAGCCTTGTAGCGCCAGTCAAATATTATACAAAATATCGTAACAAAAAATTGTATAATACGCATTTCGTGACTACGAACAAGTAAGTTCAATGGCATTGAGAAAATAATTGAATACCTCGAATGAGGTTTCCATACGTTATATTAATCAATAAAAATGTCAAAGCTATCGGACAATAACAAATATTTTGTTACGTGTTCAGGTTACACTAACATCTGTTTCTGTTTGACAATTATTATTTATACAATTACATTTCGTGGATGGATTAAATTACCTACTGATAAAAGCAATAAACTTTAAACAATAGCCATAACAAATTTAATCAAGGAATGTTTTATTTTTCAGCTGAACAACCAACCAACCAATGTCCGTTTCGTTAAGTATAGAAACTTATTTAATTAAAATACTCAAAGCGATCGCGTTCACGCACACATTCAAAGTCCTAATACACATGAATATCAATGCAATTTATCTCACCATGTACTGTAGTAACCTAAATAAATTAATTAATTAATAAGCACACAGTGTCACAAGTGCACTCGATAACTTCAAATATAATTAACTAACAAATTTTCTGTTCGTAAATAAAAGTCGGTAAGTACAAATTTCTATTGAGTTCATCAAACAACTCTGTAATTCGAAACCAAAAAAATAAAGCAAATGTTTGATGATATCACTGCACTTTGCCGCGCCATGTGAGGGCCGGCCAGATGTTTCCAGTAATACCACTCTTGATAACCCACCCATCTTTGAAACAGTAATTGCTACATTTTTTTGATGTGAAACATCTAAAGTCGCACGTAAAACCGATTGCTAGCGTGGTAATCGCTGTGCGCAAGTGACTGTTTCTTAATATTAAAAATTTATTTTTCATTATACCACATGAAATTCCTGTCGTAAACAATCTTTTTTTTTATTTTTTATCTACACCTGTTCAAAATAATATCAACGTTTCACATCTGCCAGCCATTTCGCGACGGCTTACTTTTTATTACTAATTTCTGTTACCAAAATAATATTTATAAAAAATAAAAAGAAAAAACCTTGGAATTATTCCTATTGTGCCGAAAACCTTACAGGTAATATAATCCCGAGCAACGTTCCTTGCACACTTACATCCCATTTACGCTGTGACTCTGTAATGTGATTGGGATCATTCGCTTTTATGGCACTCTCCTCATTAACAATATATTTCTAGAAGGATGTTCGAAAGGTCAAAAGGACAATACCTAATAACGAGTTTATTAAAGAATCGAGTAACAAAGAAATATTTTGTTTCAATCGCAGCGTAAAGTTTACATAATATTGTGAATTCGACGTACTACGCACACAAACGCGACTATCACCACGATTTACTTAGCCAATATCTTTTTAAATTATTTGCAACTGATATTAACATATAAGCCTATCACTACATAACGCAACGGGTTAAATACGCAACGGATTTTGATGCGGTTTTATTTAATAGATAGAGTGATTGAAGAGGAAGGTTTATATGTATAATAACATCCATTAAATAGTAGAGAAATCAATAATAAATTACAGTTTCCGAAGCGAAGCGAGGGCGGGTCGCTAGTTAACAATATAATATGGTCGTCACTGACCAACTTGAGACCGGTTTCCATTAGCACAACGGATTTTTCACTCTTCAGCCGGAACGTGTTTCTTCCTGCACTATTGTGAAAATTCTTGATTCAAGTCGGCATCAAAACATAGTCGTCTTCCGTCCTTTCTAGGCGACCTAAGAAATACAGTCTCGAAACTTCGTGATTACAAGTTGCTCCGAAGAAAAGCTTTTTCACCGGTATTACTACTTACTACTTTGAATGGCATTTTTCGTGATAAAATAATGGCCAAAAAATCGCGGCCTTAATATAGAAACTAGAGAGTTAGTTAACTTTACAAGACAATTGCAGCAGACTGTCCTTTGAATAGCAGACAGGTAGATTTATCTTATATCAATTACAAATCTAATTTCAAATAAAAACTTTTTACAATTACTCATTACTCTGTCTCATCAATCATTACTCTGTCTTCTGTCATCATTTATCATTGTTTTCTTCTCGTTTTGCATGAGTGAGATCGTATTGCGAATTTAGGAACCTCGTTAGACCTGAGTGAACGAGAAAAGTTAGATTAACTTTATATCAGTACGGAAAAAAAACTGTAAAGGACAAACCAGACGCTACGGGAAGTTCAGCGGTAATTTTGACGAGTTTTAGTTTTGTTGTTATTACTCGTCTTATGATTTCATTTCTAACTAACTGTCCTTGATTTAATGTAGTCACAAACTTGTTTAGAATCATAAAAACAATCACAATTGTTGAGCAGGAAGGATTGAAATGTTGTTACATTTGAGAGCACTAATAAAAGATCCCACTTATTATGTTTCTGAAGCGGATCATTATACATTCCGGTTCGAAGCCGACTATCAACACAATTGAGACCTAATGACTCATGGTGGGCGAGGTCATTCGAAGGCAACGGTATCTATTGCTTCCGTTTACTGCTTAGCAACAGACAGAAAAAATAATGCAATTTGAAGTTTATACACAATCACCTAATCGTGATCTAATATCTTTTTTTTCCACAGGAGAATCCCATTGTTAGAATGGCACGATAATATAATGAGTTGGCAAGTAGCAACACTGATCTTGATATATTTGAGAATATTTTTTATAAATATTGTAAATTAGTTAGACATATTGTCAAATAATTAATATTGTCCAGTTAATGATAGATTTAATTTAATCAGATAGTAACTTACATATGTGTGTGAGTGTGCGCGCGTGCGGTTGTGTGTGTGTGTGTGTGTGTGTGTGTGTGTGTGTGTGTGTGTGTGTGTGTGTGTGTGTGTGTGTGTGTGTGTGTGTGTGTGTGTGTGTGGGGTATGTGGAAGTTGAACCTCACTAAAAACTGCCGCTCACAACCGGCGCCCTACCTCGGACCGGGCCAGAGCCCAGGGCTATTGAGACGGCGGGACAGGGTTGATTTTACAGGGCACTTTACATCCATCCCGCCGTCCCAGGCCTAATATCTTGCTATATGTTAGCGTGTAGCTTAATCGCAAAAAACCAAGGCCGAAAGAGGAACCCGCATTTTCTAAATCATATGCAGAAAAAGAATCATGTACCTATAAATAACTAGAGCGATATCATTTCAAAACGAATAGGTTAATTTCCAGGGAGTTGTTACTTGTGACGCCAGACACGCCGTGTTTAGGGAATGTATCGTTCAATTTGTAGACTCGTGCATGATATGAATACAGAACGATTTAATAAGGGAATGCTTACTCGAGACAAAATACAAGTATATTTGCGAGTGTACATACGAGTTTATTGGTTTTATTAATATATTCATGTCTAGTTCAATTAGGTAAATTTTAATACAAAATTAATACGGTGCAATTCGATGCTGCGTAGCGTAATGACATGCTTAATTATGTGCGAGGATTACACCTATCTATCAATACTAGAGCTCCCGCAGTAGTCGAAATTCGACTATAATTAATTGGAATTGTAAGTTTGTACACTATTATGATTGTATTTTATAATCTTCTATCATCACAAATTTCGCCAAGACTACGCTATAAAAAATATTAACAAAGACAAACAATATTTAATCTATTCTCAATTTGACAGCAGACGTCAAGAACAAAACTTTGACAATAAATAGTATGCATGCGTGTGTGCGTCAAATACATGGTATGTAGTGTGTGTAATGTTTTCTTTTTTGATTTAATGTATCTTTTATGCATTATTTTAAAAAAATATTAGCATTGTGCACTTCTTCTCTATATTCTCTATAAGTGTGGAAAATTTCATACTCCTCCGTCCGCGCAATTTTCGTAAAAAGGGATACAAAGTTTTTGCTTCACGTATTAATATATAGATCAGTCAATAGAATTATCGAACTAGTATTCGTTATACGGGTAACGTTGCCACTGAATAAATATACCGTATTTATACATTTCATACATTGCGTTTACTGGTGGTATGACCTCTTGTGAATCCGCGCTAGTAGATACCACCACCACCACCCTGCTTATTTCTGCCGTTGTAGATGTCTATGGGCTCCAGTAACCACTTAACACCAGGTGGGCTGTGAGCTCGTCCATCCATCAAAGCAATAAAAAAATAAAAAAAGAATTATCTAACTAGTATTCGTTATACGGGTAACGTAACCCCTGAATAAATATACCGTATTTATACATTTCATACATAGCGTTTACACTATTTCATAGTATTAGTAGTATTGCGTCATCGAATTATACAAATTTGTTTATTTTTATTGGGACGCAAACGATCGTACAAGTAATGGCGAGTGGTTACGCTCATGGAACTCAACAGTGCCATTGAAAAAAAATTACTACTAAAAATAAATCAATAGCCGCTAGGTTTTACCGGACATAACCCGTGATGAATATCCGAACCGACTATTGTCATTGTATTGTTGAAACATTATGGAAAGTTTAATCCAAATAGTGTATGAAGCAAAAAAAATCACTAAAATCGTAATGTATTTACATTTTTTTTATTAAAATTTTTAAAACCGCTTTTTGGTTAGTTCGGGCTTGACATCCAATTTGACAAGGTTACAGCTCCTTTGTCACATTTGGGACTTGTTAATGCATTAGACAACCAAAAACTTATATCCAAAGTAAAAAAAAAAATGGATAAATTTCTCATATACCACACGTTTTTTTTGGCTGTCATCATTCAGTCAAGTCAAATATACAATTTATTAAAAAAATCCATAAATGACGCATTTGGTGAAAAGCACAGTTGCAATGACTAAATAGTGATAAAACGAAATGAGAAGTATCGCTAAATTCCAAAAATCAGCACAAAAACATTGCCCTTGCACAGCAAATACGAAGCCAAATATCGGCCTTTTTAGTCAAGTCGCCTATTGTGCAAATGAAAGAGGCTCCACCAAAGGGAGATTGGATTTAAAAGCGACGCTCGACGCGTAAAATCGCTTGAACAGCACACTCGAAGCTAACTCTTTGAACGAGCCATCTCAGGCTCTCTCCGTAGCCACTGAGTGCCGGTATGCAAGAATAAATTTTGCGAAACCAGCAACGAAAATTTGAAACCGCAAATTTTCATGTTCAGATTATTTAGAAATTACGAAACTTCGTCCAACAATAACAGAGAAAACTTTCCTGTTAAAATGCTTTTGGGCTTTTATTTGCAAAAAAAATATGTGTTTAGCTCTATGGTATTATCATTTCGAAATAGCAAAGTACTCCTTAACACTAATAGAACCAAATTAAGCGGATTTTAACCACAAAAAAATTTCAAACCAAATTCAACTCAAAACATTTCCCTCAAAGCTTCAATTCAGCAGTTGTTGTACGAAAGAGAATAAATAAATGAAAACTCGTTACGGTACAGAAAACAAACCAACACACGAGTACTTTGTGTGTATTACTCTAATCTCGGGAGCCGAGTTCCTTTGACGGGATCGGCTTCGCTTGGACGCCGCCTGTCGTTGACAAATACGATTTTCCCTGAAATAAACCGTTATCCGGTTGGATTAAAATCGTAAAGTATTGAATAAGGATTTCCTCTTTCCTGAATTGTTCTTAATTTATTTATATACCATTCAATGTGATTGCAAAAGTTTTTTTAAAGATAAACATAAACATAATAAATAAAATAATTTATCATTATTTTAGATTTCCAAAAGTTTATTGTTTGGCTGTAAGGTTTTAATTGCCATATAAAAGTTTTTCACACGATAAAAATGATATAAGCATACATAAAAAGAGCAATTTACTTTAATATATTGAATCGACTACAAATATCTATTTATAAATTATGAATCAGACGATGAGCAACTAAGACTTCGAGATTCAAGGGTGGAGTCACGGAGTCACGGCGATCCCACAACACAACATTGTCAATTTGGCTTCAACCTCGTTTTTTGAAATACGTTAATTAAGAAAAGGTCAGATAGAAAGTTAGTTAGTTCAAATAGAAATAGGAAGGCAGCTACAATTCATCACTAGCAGCTTAGTACTCGATAGACGTTTAGGCATTTATGGCCTGACAAATAACTAACCATAGGCATAGAAACCACGTCAAAATTTCCTTATTACCATTCAGCTTCCAACAAAATCGAAAAAGACAAAATACCATTATAAACTCCATTATTCACACAATATCTATTGGACCTAAGAACCACGCCTAATGAGACCTAGCATAAATAAAATTACTTTCTCTGTTTAATGTCGCATTTTTTTTTATTACCAACATTTCGAATAACACTTTTCGTGGTCACAAACGATTAAGGTCGATCGACATTTTAATATTGCGCAGTATATTAATTAAGTAATTTTTGACTGACTTTAAAAAAGGAGGAGGTTCTCAATTCGACAATTTTTTTTTTATTTGTTACCTCATGTATCGATTTTGATGATTCCTTTTTTTTATTAGAAAGCTTACGCTTCCCGTGTGGTCCCATTTCAATTTAGTCCAGTTCTGATAATGGTATCCATGAGAAAACCATATAAGTCTTAAATTTGCATTAAGTACGTGCGCGACAAATAGATGAATAACTCAATAACTCTATCACGCCAATCGATTTCGATGATTATTGTTTTTAGTGTGTATTAATTTGTTTTGGAATATCTTTTTTTTTCTATTTGAAGTCGGTTTTTGTTAAAGCATGTCTATTTACAATTATTTTTACAAATAAAAGACTACTTGTTATTAACGTTTATCTGCACACAGAAATAATAGCATCACGAGGTCTCTAGCAATTTGTTTAAGATGAAACCGTCAAAGCTGTTTGAATTATATCTACGATTCGCAATAATCGAAGAAGATACTATAGTTTAAAGCCAATTGATTTTATTCCTAAACCGGACCTAAGTCTTTGTATTTGTCAACATCAACAGTCTACCGACGTCTATCAGCATCCACCATTAGACATAGGCCTCTCCCAAGGTTCGCCACAATGACCTGTCATGCGCAGCCCGCATTCAGCCGATTCCCACGGCCTTTAGAGGTATACTTCCCTTCGTTTGCCGTTAGGGGCGCCGTTCCAACTCCACACAAATTTGAGCTAAGTTTTACGCGATCGAGAACTTAAAAAACTCGCACTAAGCACACAGGTCATCATCGATCATGGGAGGCATAACCACGCTGTCGCCACAAAAGCTCTTCTTTTAAAAGATATTTTCTAATTAAAAGATTTATTAGAAAATAGAATAGAAGAGAGTAAGAGCTCTTTAAAAGAGGCTTGTGGAGAGTATTAAGCGGTAGGCAGCGGCTTGGATCTGCCCCTGACATTGCTGAAGTCCATGGGCGACGGTAACCACTCACCATCAGGTGAGCCGTATGCTCGTCTGCCTGCAAGGGCAATAAAATAAAAAAAGAGAATAGAAGAATTAAAAGATATTTTCTATAGTTTTAAATTCAATCTGTAATAGAACTGTGTTGTTATATAAATTTTTATTTTTCTTCCCAAAACTATAGTGTTTAAGTGTCCCTGATTCAAAACAGGTTATTGTTTTTTGTTCGTTTTTTTTAAAAATCACATGTGCATCGGGGTCAATTTTGATGCTTCTAATTTAAAATAATCAGTCGTCAAGACTTTAAAAAAATAATCAATTTTATCTAACGAGGCTTGTAGAGAGTACTTAAGGGTAGACAGCGGCTTGGCTCTGCCCATGGCATTGCTGAAGTCCATGGGCGACGGTAACTACTCACCATCAGGTGAATCGTATGCTCGTCTGCCTAGAAGAGCAATAAATAAAAAACTCATTACGATTACGGAAGCCGAGAATAAAATCTTATTTTACGAGCAAGTACAAACATTACGAACCGAGCTCCCATTTCGTGTATGTACATTATGATTATGTATGTACATTACATTATGATCCATGGATCACACCATGTACACATGAACGTAATTGTCGACACACTAAATGTTCCTAAACTAAAAACAAATTATATTATCGTTATCTACATATTAATACGTAAGCAAAAACTTTGTATCCCTTTTTAAGAAAATTGCGCGGACGGAGGAGTATGAAATTTTCCACACTTATAGAGAATATAGAGAAGAAGTGCACAATGCTAATATTTTTGTAAAATAATGCATAAAAGATACATTAAATCAATAAAGAAAACATTACACACACTACATACCGTGTATTTGACGCACACACGCATGCATACTATTTATTGTCAAACTTTTGTTCTTGATGTCTGTTGTCAAATTGAGAATAGATTAAATATTGTTTGTCTTTTTTAATATTTTTTATAGTGTAGTCTTGATGAAATTTGTGATTATAGAAGTATAAAATACAATCATAATGGGTGTACAAACTTACAATTCCAATTAATTATAGTCGAATTTCGACTACTACGGGACCTCTAGTAATAGTAGTAACATCACAGAAAAACGAATAAAACTCGATGTTTTTATATTTTATCATTTGAAATTCTAAATTTTAATGTAAATATTTATGAGAAATTGCAAATCTTAGAACTAAAAATGGAAGTATGTAGTTAAAAGAAACAAAAAAAATCACCAGGCACCAATTAATATAGTCCAAGGAGGCTTGTCGTTACGAGGGCATCTGGTCATAAAACTCTTGCCAAATATCTATGCACCATGACATGCTGCGCCTACCTCGCCTAATATGTAATAAGGGGAAGAAGAAGCTACTGGAGCTCCTTAAAGGATAATTGCACCTACTCGTGCCGGGTCAAAGCACGTTCCGCCACAACCGTAAATCCGAATCAACTAATCATATTTACAACTATAATAATTGTTAAACGATTGTTAAGCCCGGGTACTTACAACGAATAGCTAATTAAATTGATAAGGCACGTGTCAAGTACGCGGCCTGATAAGAGCAATACAAAACGGCTTACCGCCTGTACTACAATGATAGCACTGATAACAGAATTAATTAAATCAAGTGCAATTTTAGAAAGACGACGAGCTCACGGCCCGCCTTGTGTTAAGTGGTTACCGGAGTCTATAGACAGCTACGACGTAAATGCCGCCACCTACCTTGAGATATGAGTTCTAAGATCGTTTTTAAAGTACAACGGCTGCCCCGCCCTTCATACCGAAACGCATTACTGTTTCACGGCAGAAATAGGCAGGGTGGTGGTACCTACCCGCGCGGACTCACAAGAGGTCCTACCACCAGTACAGTTACAGTTTAAATAACAGTTAACAATTATACAGGCTATTCTGCGGTAACAAGCCAAATGAGGCCGTCAGCGCAAAAGTGACCTAAGCTTACCTGAGTTTACTATAGTAAGTATGTAGACAATGAGGTCTGAATTTTATTTTACACTGCCTCATAGGCAAAAATAGAACGCGCAAAAATAATGTTGACAAAGCCATATGTTATCTATGGGCAAAACTAGGGATTAGGGCCGGTTTTGCATCGAAATTTATTATGGTTTAAGTAAATTGCAATATAGTAGAACTTCGAATATGAAAAAATGTAGGATAGGCCACTTTTGTACTGACGGCCTGAAATATAATTTGATAATGTGTGATAGTGGAGCGAGGCCTCAGGGGGACCATTGTTCGAACCGGATGAGGAGGTACCTTGTGATCATTTAATTAAATGAATTATGTGCACATCAAATTTAATTGTGCTTTTGTTTTAGGTGCTGCGCTAAAATCGAATATAATTTATATTTATTAATTTTGTAGAATTGCAAAAAAAATTATAACTGTACCGGTAAAACGACCAAGACAATTAAGTACAATTTACTTCTGTGTTCATCTTACTTATAGCAACTATTGACGAGAAAAAACAGTTGTCATAAAGTTGGCAATTGTTTCTTCTTCAAAGACATAACTGTCATATTATTTTCTCCTCTGTTCGTGAAGCGATTTTCTTCTTATTTTCTTAAGTAGTTACCAATCAGAAAAACAACAATGACAAAAAATTAATAGATTTTCATAATTTTAACAAAACTAATACTAGAAACTTAAAGCATAGAACGAATCTAAATCTTCAGCGCGCAGTGATTATAGTCAAAATTCGATCATTACGACAGTGAAAATATTATTTATTTTATAAATACACATTACATCTATGTAGAATACAATAATTGACCGGTATCGTAAGATCCAATGATACATAATTGAATTACAAATGTTCATAATATGCCGAGTGTTATGAAATATTTTAGGACTCGTACATAATTATGAGGTCATCGCGCGACGGAAGCCGACACCGCGATGTCACGATTGACTTTCAAACATGCTGACCGAGTTTCGTATGTAAGACTGAAGGTTTTATAAATAAATAAAAAAGTGTATCTCGTCATTCAAAATAACTACCGGTGGTAGGACTTCTTGGGAGTCCGCGTGGGTAGGTACCACAACGCTGCCTATTTCGGCCGTGAAGCAGTAATGCGTTTCGGTTTGAAGGGTGGGGTAGCCGTTGTAACTATACTGAGACCTTAGAACTTATATCTTAAGGTGGGTGGCGCATTTACGCTGTAGATGTCTATGGGTACCAGTAACCACTTAGCACCAGGGCTGTGAGCTCGCCCACCCATCTAAGCAATAAAAAAAAAACAACAATAACCTCTTCCATTTCACTCAAGATATTCGGTATTTCAGGAGATGTTAATATTACTGGTGGCCCGGGTGTGGGTCAACACCCTGTCCATTTCTGCCGTGAAGCAGTCATGCGTTTCGGTTTGAAGGATAGGGGCAGCTGTTATAATATAAAAGCTGAGACGTAGAAGTCGTGTCTCAAGGTGGGTGGCATAGGTGGTTGATGTTTATCAGCTCCGGTGACTGATTAATACCTGGTGGGCCGCGAGCTCGTCCATCGATCATAGCAATAAAAAAAAGAAATTTCATTTATATAATATTCGTTGACTTGCATGTTACTGGCTTGAATGAAACCAGCATGACACATTCTGTGTGCTATTCAAAGCCATGAAATAACATTTCGTGGAAATATGATACACGGTTAATGGAACAAACAATTTTGATCGTGTAATAATAAATGCGGTAGAACTATGTATTTTTTTATTATTCAATTTTTTACTGTATCTTTTTTGTGTGATACAAGCTGCGCTTATTGCAGAGGCTTATTGAGAGATTATATTATCTATGTATATGATAAGTTTCTTGCAAATAAATATTCAGTTTCAGTTGATGAATTTCAGATATACAAAATCGTCACTGTGTTGGATGGTGATGGACAAATTCGAGGCCTACCTGGTACTGACCAGAGTCCATAGACATCACCACCGGAATGCCTCCAGCCACCTCGAGACATTAGACGAAGTCTCTCTGTAATATTTTATTTTTGTTACTGCTGAGATGGGTGAACGAGCTCACAGCCCATGTGGTGTTAAGTGGTTACTGGAGCCCATAGACGTCTACAACGTACATTGAGATATAAGATATAAGTTCTAAGGTCTCAAGTATAGTTACAACGGCTGCCCCACCCTTCAAACCGAAACGCATTACTGCTTCACGGTAGAAATAGGCAGGGTGGTGGTACCCACCCGCGCGTACTCACAAGAGGTCCTACCACCAGTAATTACGCAAATTATAATTTTGCGCGTTTCATTTCTATTACACGATGTTATTCCTTCACCGTGGAAATCAATCGTGAACATTTGTTGAGTACGTATTTCATTACAAAAATTGGTACCCGCCTGCGGGATTCGAACACCAGTGCATCGCTTCAACATGAATGCACCGGACGTCTTATCCGTTAGGCCACGACGACTACAAAACATTATACACAACAACCCAGGATCATAAGTCAGCGTGTGATTGCTACGCGAAAGACGTTCCCAGGGGTGTCTCTGGACTTGTAATCAATTTATCGGTTCAATCCCTGCACGTGTCGACTAACACTCAAATATATTAGACACTAGCTGACCCGGCAGACTACGTAGTGCCTCAATCGATAAATAAAAAACCTAAACTTTATTTAATTTCGAGAATTTTCATATTTATCTACCTTTTAAACTTTCCCTTAAGGCCAAAATTGGCCAAATCGGTCCAGCCGTTCTCGAGTTTTAGCGAAACAAACGAACAGCAATTCATTTTTATATATGTGGGATGGTATGGCGAAATTTAGTGGATATTTAGTTTAACAACAAAATCTTTTATTCTTTCAAAAAAAATACTATATACACATTCGTAACATCGTCATGTCAAACTTATATCTGTCATTTATATTTTCTTCTTTTAAAATAATACTAGTGTGCCAGTGTGAATCAACCAAAAAGTATCGATCTTCCCACTTATATATATAGATATATAGATAGATAGGTAAAAGCAACACAGAAACTATACAATAAACAAAAAAACTTTTATTTTTCTTCTTCCATTGTCACGGTTCGGTCTCGTTAGCCGCCTAAAATTGTACAATGCGTCCTAATGCTCTAGTCCGAACGACCTTTTCAATGATTACAGTCAAATAATGGCTTTTGTTAAAATAACACACAGCTGAAACAGCAATAATATTAAGTTAATGAGCTCATTACGCAATATTTTCTAGTAAATACAACTCCATTTTCCTACATAGAAGAGAGCTCGTTTGTAAATATAAACGAATGATAAATGATTTGCAAACAGTTGAAAATAAAAAGAGTTCTAAGTAAACATATGATTGCAGATGTTTTCACGAACTTAAAACGTTGCGTATTCAAAAACATAATTTACAGTTTCATCTGTGAGATATATTACCTATATAATAAATCGATGCCTCCAATGAACACTACGCTAACTCCAAATTCGTAGATTTACAGGAGGAGCGTTTAAACGAAAAAAGTTGATAAAATCTTTATTATTGCAGATATATTTATGGTTTTTTTGAGTAACTAGCTCATTTACTCTTGCTTCGAACCCCATCAATAATGATTAATTGTAATACTTTTAAAATAGTGAAGCGATTTGCGTGAAAAACGAAAATTTCAAAATTTTGAGTTAGAGTAGTGTTCATTGGAGGCATCGAAATATAAACTACGTATCTGTGAGATAAATATAAACTACGTAAATCTGGGTAACTGTAAAATTAATCAAAGAACAAAATTGTTTCGAAATATTTTAATTAACTTAGTGTAAAATATTTAAAGCATATTTGTAACAGTATGTAATTAAGAATGTAGATTGCTTTTTTTTTAAATCGCCTTATACATATACCGCGGTAAATTTGCATAGGTGATCGTATCCACCTTATATGTAATTGTCTGGAAATTTTTGGCTCTTACCGATAAAATAGCCTGTAATGTCTCTGTACATATATGATAAGTTTCTTGCAAATAAATATTCACCTTCTATTGATGAATTTTAGATAAAAAAATCGCACTTTTTGTTTTTAATGTTTTTATTTTATATCGGTTTACAATGAAGCATACTTTACTCTAATTTATGTTCTATGTTTACTTATTTTCCTTACAATACTATGTAGACCCTATTAGATGTCCATAACAATTGACACATCCTTACGCGATCCATTTCCCATCGCCGACGTTAAGGATAATGGTACATTACATCGAGGCTTCTGGAATGTACTGGCCGCGATCCTTGAATATGAAAACTAAGTCTAGCAGGAAAACGATATTGTGTTTATTATCGTATTTATAATTACTATCTATAAATTTACTATTCTATTTCTTATTATTATACATTTTATCTCGAAACAAACACAACTGTCGTGAAAACAAAAGTGAGATAAATTATGTTCCATTTTTTATTGAAATTCAGTGTCGTCAACAGCATTTAATCTAATATACGTGTATGAATCGATAGACGAAGTATACAGCCGATTTAGAATGTCTTTAAAACGCTTTTCTTAGTTTGGTGTGTATATAGATAAGTCTGTAATTAGCGGAATATTTGAACGTCATTTTTACCGATTTCAGAACGTCCGGGAAACATGAAAATTTGCATACGCATCAAGGACCGATGTTCGCTGTAATATCCTGAGCAGTATCAACCGTATAAAAAAGATGAATTGTATTTTTTTTTCCTATCTAATCGCGGGTAGTCTCAGGGAATCAGCAAAAGCTCTGCTCTTGATGGGGCCAATGTTACCAATTCTCTCAGGTTGAGCCCGTGAGCTCACCTATCCGTCGGTGTAAATTTCTCTGAGTTAATTGTTAGTTCGGTTTGCTATTTAAACGTGCTTTACGTAAGGATTTTTTTATTCAATCCAATAGTCAACGCCGGAGGATCTTACAGTGTAATAAAGGGATCGACTATCATCATTTTTCTACAATCTATCTGCTTAATCTTCACGCATCATCGGACCAAAGTTGACTTCTGTATCGTGAAATAAGTAGCGGCATTTACAGTATGTGTTATGTTAGTCTGCCTATTTACGACTATTAAAAAAAAAATGGTTGTCTGTAAAGTCGGTTTACTGACGATACTTGAACGTGACAAACATCATAAGAAAATACTGATGGAATGGTTTCATTTTTCAATAGAAAATTTTAATTTTATTTGTTTGATAGATATTTTGTATGGACAATTGACACCACATTCACTTTGAACTTCATACTTGACGAAAAAATGTAAATGTATTATTGTATTGTATAGCAGCTGTCCACGCGGATGCATCGCTCACTCAAGTAGGAGAGAGACAGATGTCGAACGCTGCCGAACGCGGAGGCGAGGCCAATTGTGCCTCTTTGTCGCTCGTTGCGCGCTCTCGCTTGCACTTCAAGCCTTAAATGGAACGCCTCAATGAGTCATGTTTTATCGTGCGTGCAGCCAGCTCCATCGAATTATAAGACATTGTCACGTCAAAAATACCTTGATCCATTATTATAATTAATCAAATCTAAAATAGCGAGTATTGTAAGTTATTTTTCATTGTTTGTCGTTATGGAGAAGGTATTTGGAACAGTATCATTAACATACAACAGATGACGAGCGAGTCATTCCAACAAATGTAATGTATTTTGCATATTTAACGAGTGACAGCGAAGCGTGGCCGGGACTCAATAGTATTTAATGCAATAGTATCTATATATTAATACGTGAAGCAAAAACTTTGTATCCCTTTTTGCGAAAATTGCGCGGACGGAGGAGTATGAAATTTTCCACACTTATAGAGAATATAGAGAAGAAGTGCACAATGCTAATAGTTTTTTTAAATAATGCATAAAAGATACATTAAATCAATAAAAAAAACATTACACTCGCTACCGTGTATTTGACGCACATACGCACGCATACTATTTATTTATTGTCAAACTTTTGTTCTTGACGTTTTTAGTCAAATTGAGAATAGATTTAAATATTGTTTGTCTTTATTAATATTTTTCCATAATGTAGTCTTGGCAAAATTTGTGATTATAGAAGTATAATAGTCCTTGAAAATAAAATCATAATAGTGCATATATAATAACTTATAATTTCAATTAATTATAGTCTAATTTCGACTACCGGGCGACCACTAGTCTCTCTAAAATGTTCAAAAATCACGTATTATTGTTTTCGTTCGTTCCAATTTACCAATGTCATTTAAACATTAACATTTCGGTAATGTCGTAACAGAAATCAGTTCTGGTGTAGAATTGCAAAAGTCTTAAAGAGCGTGCCTTATTCATACCGATTCGATATACTTATCAAACTTTTTAGTCCAAGGCGATGTTCACTTACTTACAAATTCACATTTATATTTATGTGATTTGGCGTACCGATGTTAGGTACACACGGTTAATGTCTAAAAACCATTACGAATTAATTGCGTCTTTATTACTACACTTTTATGAAGTCTGTTTCAAAAACATCTAATTAGTGAAAAAAATAATTGTCCTCAGGTATAAATGAGTCGACTATTATCAAAGCCGGCAATGTGACTTTTGGACAATTATTGGTAAATCAGAAAAACGAATTATTGACTTTGTATTCCATTGGCAGTCACAAAACTCTTCTGAACGACATCTTAGATAAATAACAGGTTAAGTATTAACCTTTATTTAATGCAGGTTTTGAACCGTATTCTTTGAAGGAGACGATTATATTCAAATCAATCTGTATTGACATATCAATAACATTTTTTTGTCCAAATGCACAGATTGCCACCTTTGATAATAGACGACTCAAATACGGGACTCTAGGCTCGGAATATGTTTTTGGTGCCGTGGTCCGTGGGGTCCTAGCGCTATAAGGCTTTTTAAGGAAATAGCAAAAAGGTTAGTCGACATCACAGGAGACCGGAGAGCTGGCAGCTACCTCGGAAATGTATACTTATCTCAACTTTACTTTAAAAAATTATAAATGTAGTTTGAAAATTATTAAACATACGTTTAAATATCAAACGTAACTAGCAATTTAATTTCATATTTTTTTAACGTGTAGATTCTGATCAGAATATTAGAGGGATGATATAACATAATTGTATTATAGGGTTCTCCGTGTGTGTTCGGATTTCCAAGTTAAATTGACGTATTGAAATCGGCGAAAATGACATTCCAAAAGTGCGTTACATACATACAAACATACATATATACCAAGCTAATAAAAGCGTGTTAAAACATGCGTGTAAAAACTTATTATATTTACATTTTTCTGAAAAAAGAATTGCTAATATAAATTCATATTAATAGTACATAAATATATGTATATTTAGACAAGGCAATTAAACTCACCTGTATCAACAAAATTGTACACAGTCTATTGCACGGTGCATTAACGCAGAATAAATATTTGCTGTTTAATAGGGTAATATTTGCAACGATATCAGTCATTACCGATCTACGCTAAACTCTTGCAAAGTATAATAATAGCAGGCTCGTTTATCCACGCCTAAGGTTTTAATTTAATGACTTTACTGGAACTATATTAATTTTAGTGTTTTTAGGTCTGTGATAAATCCATATTTCGGTGGTGCATTGATAATTGTGCTTTTGAACTTGATTCATCTCAAAATATTTTTCTGAAGAATGGTAGGATTGAATCGTGATTAGCATTGGTTCTATGGTATATACTGGTTGGTAATGTGGGATGTGGTAATCGAACCCACGACCCTCAGCGCAACAGTCAAGCCGCTAACTATCATTAAGTCAATCAGGCTACTCACGGTTGTCCGATAATAATTACGGCCACTTAAATGTCAGAAGCTGCATCTCAAAAAAAAACAGGTGCTTTTATCTTACTGAGACTTTAAGAGTTCTATTTAGTCCTACATTCAATGTCTTCAATTTGATTTGCAACAAAGTTTCTTCAGCAGCTTTCGGCTTCAAAAGCATTATGGTTGGTATGTAGACGAAGTTTTATTCACTCTTATTTTTAAAAAAAACAGTCTAATAATAACTCTTAAGTTATCAAAACCCTTTTCACATAAGTAAAAGGTTATCCTGAAGCTAACTTTGTGTAATAATTCGGTCGGACCCATACATAGGCCTTGTTTTGTTTTAATTGGAAAACCACACAAAAGGTCCTCGATCGGGGATTCTTCTAGAAAAATTATGAACAACGGTATTGTTAAACTCCTTTTAACTTATTTAGCGAAAATGTAGGCTTTGTAATTCCCTACTACAAAGGACTACTACAAGGACAAAAAGACAAAGTTTTCGTTTGAATTACAAATGAATAATTAAATTTTCATTGGTTATGATTTAAAATTTACTATTTTCGATTTATTTTTAAATTAATAAAGTACGAATTAATTCAAAGATGAAAGTTAAATTTGTTCTTGAAACTCAAATTTGTTTTTGCAACAGTTTTTGTTTAGCATTTCAAATTTGTTTTTGTAACAGTTTAAAAAAAGCCGGCCTAGGGATTTTGGGGGGGTAACTTTGTAAAACCAACTGACCACAATGACGTTTCCAGAATTCCTTCCACAAAGTTCGAAATGACTTGTCCACAATAAAAAGCGATGCACTAGTGCTATTATCATGGATCATGTGACTTCGAAGACAGTAAAAAAATCTCATATTATTCGGTCGGATCATATTATCCATTTGAACTCTCCAAGATCTGTCACAATTATACTTAAAAGAAAACAATAACGATTACCCTACAATAGGGGCTTAAATCAAAACTACAACTTAGATATAGCAGACGCTGTGGAATTTCCTTTAAAAATAAAAATATAATTGCCTATTAATTTCTAGTTATTTTCCGTATTTACAGACTTTCCGGTTTTTCCCTCTCGGTATTATAAAACACACGAGGGAGAACGAGAATCTTAATTATCAATGAATAAATCAATTTAGGTAGGAACTGCCATTATTCCCTTTGCCTTCCTCTACGCGATTGGGAAAGAAACTTTGTATATAGGTACACAAGTACGGCGATGGTCGTCTTAAAATCAGTAAAGTCGTATTATCATGAATGCGAAGTACACACCCGCAGTACTCACTCCTATACGTTAGTTGGCTGTGAAGGTCATATCAATTTCTAAAATTATCACTTCGTACACTCGCTTCACACATTTTATGAATGAAAACAATTTTTTTTTAAATAAAATATCAGTCTATCATCCGTGGTGTTTCCTCATCGCTGAGACATGTTCCTCTTCAAATGAGATTTAAGGATACTGCCCGGTCATCATTCTCGTCGAACCCGTTGCTTGCGACGAAGGAGTCGGCGAGTAATTAACCCACAGACACAGCGTTTCCGATCCGGTGGTAGATTCGGTGAAGCACTCTTGCTAGGTTTAGTGTTAGCAACGACGTCAAGTTTGAGCCCCATGAGCTCACCTACTCGTTAGGGTTACGCTGAAACGGTATCTCAAGACCATAAGCTTAGGTAGGAAAAAAAATCGGATAGTTTATAATGTGTCCACGGCAGAGGTAGACACTTTCGCTAGACTGTCTTCGACGGCAATGTGGTATAAAGACTGGAATTCGTTGCATATCAACTTGCCGCCGAACTGAATTCGTTCAATGTCAATGTCAGTTCGAAAATGGTCGCACGTTCGGAGTTTAAAATCCTAATGTTGATTTGTAGATTTTGCCCAGATTGATTGCGAGAGTGTAGAGTGGTCATTAGAGAAAAGAGTTGCTTTTTTTTCTCTATTTATTGTAGTTACGCAACAAATATTTACATTGATTTATTGTAATAATTACCTGACATTCAATACACACCACAATTAATTTACTCGTATGCTGTTTTTTTTTTACTTGACGGAACACAGACATTTTTCATACGTATGTACATATACATATATCTATATAAAATCATTTGCCATTGCAAAATATGTATGACAAATCAGTTGTGAACGGCGCGCCAATTTACCAGTTTTTTTCCACTGTATTCGTAATTGGCTGGACAAAGTTTGTAATAAAGTTTCTTTTTAAATCCGCGTGAAAAAATTCGTACTTAGCCATAGTTACAGTTGAGCGTGAAGTATCGAATAACGAAAAAAGAGATTGACTTTTGTTATAAGCAATTTGGTTATCAAAATGGGGGCAGGTCGCAGGTTTAGTAAAAAAAAAAAACCACCTGAAATACCTCATGTTCATACAGTCACATTGTATGTTGATACGTACTTATAAACGACGTTCAATACAAACCAGCATAACACTTTGTTGTTTGTTCCAATTTATCATCCGCCCTTTATCATCACTTAATATAAAAACTGGTTCAGTTGAATGTCCGGTCATTTTCGTTACATTATTATCATATTGCATATGTTTATAAAGTATGGATGTAAATATATATATTAATAATGAATTTTGTTATATATACATATATGCATGCATTACTGTCGTAAAAATAAAACAGAGTTAAAATTTTGTCATAAACCAAATACTAAGAAACATTTAATTTAATAACCATACTGCACAATAGCTTTTGTATTCTTAATTCTTCGGTTAGACTAGCTTATCTTCACTCAGAAGCAATAATAAAGATGGGTTTCAAAAGCAATGCAGCAATTAAGACTTCAGTTTCAGGTCTCTACGTTGACAGCATTCCATCCAATCAAACCCATCCAACTTAGCCAGTAAAACTTGAATCCACCCCATCCTCGTCAATTAAATTTATTCACTACAAGGAAACTGCATTAATATTATTTTTTTAACTAATTCTAAAACAAGCACTGATGGCTATATACAATTACTTCCATCATCAACATCTACAATCATATGGTACCACTAAAAGAAAATTATTAATATTCTATTAATCACATGACTAATATGCGAATATAGTTTACTTAAGGAAAATACCTAATTTACTCTGTAATATGAACATAATGTATTCTAATCTGTTTTAGTGTGATAAGAAGGATTTATTAGCTTTTTTGATGTAAAAACTAAGACATTTTTATTAAACCACTAATTATTATCCTAACTACACACATGAATAAACATGAATTGTAAAATATGTTTTAAATAACTCACAAATTAATTATGTGTGTAAAAAATAACTAGACTCATGAGAAACTTAAAAATATTTAATTTTAAATATAAAAAATATATATAAATTACATTATAGTTATTCATTCAGATATATTCTAAATTGTTATAATGTTTTTTTTATGAGTCAATGTTTCCGGAGTAGTACTGTTTGTTATCACTTAGTACTGATAAAATCTCAACGAGTCGCATACCTGATAACAAAAACTATATCAATGATTGAATTTTATTTAAGTATTATGTAGTATATTATTGTTAGGTATATTATAATTAAAATTTTATGATTATAAAGATTTTTAAAATATTGTTTGTTTATATTCAGAAGAATTTGTTATTAAACAAGACATATCATGTTTACATTTCTAATCTCTTAAACTGGTCACACACTTCAGGGACGATTTTCTAAATTTAGAATACGTACATGCATTAAACTCTTAACTCTAATTCATAATCATGTTCCCATAATTTTTGGATCGATCAATAACAAGTAATTGGCCATAAATATAACACTTACCTTAAATGACAATTAGTAAGATAGTTTATGTTTGTATTCTGCTTGATAATTCACTAAATTCGCATTAAATCACAACAAAAACAAGTCTGTCGGAAAAAAAATACGACCTACAAAGTTCCGAATGTCATCATTTAAATTTCTACTCTTAAGCGGTTAGTATTTAATAGAGCACACGAAATTATGTTACACAATCGCGTCACTATATATCGGTGAAAGTGTCACATAAAATAGCGAGAAACACAAAATTTCCACAACGTAAATACACTGACTGCCGCAAACTGCAATGCTCACAGTACTGACGTTTGACAGAACCAACGAAAAAAATTAAAATGTTGCCACAAGAATTATGCAATTCTACGGACTCAACGGATTTTCGGATTGAAAACTGGGAATTTATACAAACAATTTATGTTACCATGTGCTAGACCTTTGTAACGATACAAAACTGAACAAATAGACTTGTGAAGTTTATAACAATGGTAACATTTCTTTACAAGTTATTCTGTATTAAATTGAGAAAATTTATTTGATTTGATTATAAATATTCAGCGATTTAATATATATATTTCGATTTTTCTCACTCTTATTAGTTTATATTAGCTTAAATTCAGACTTCTAGGAATCATGGCACATAGAATTAAGCTTGTAACACCACGATTGCGCTACGTTATACGTAGAATCTGTTTGTGTAATATACTGGTAAATCATGGTTGTAAAGCAAAAAGATATTAAATTTTTAAAGTCAAACAAAGTAAAATACATTCAATTTAATACTCTGTAAATATAAAACATTAAAACGATGCAACTCGACGCGAAACTAGATTTGTTTAGTCGAGGTATCTAGATAATATCTAGATAGTATCTGTATATATTTATAGCTAAATAAAACTTCAATACGGGCTTTTTCGCAGTTAGCTTCAATTAATGGTACCGTCACCGTTTAGTACTTATTACGTACCAACAGGACCGTGCCGTAATTGAGATAATAATATCGGCTTTAAGCCGACTACCGAATAAAAGTGATGTTTTTTAAATGTATATTTGTGTGTGGTGTGCCAATAAGGATTCTGACGGATTCTAATATTTGAGGTGTCATTAGATTCGTCTCAGTGGTGAAGGTGGTTTATGGTACATTATTTGCAAATTGTGAATTCTATAGTAGAACAAGAACATAAAACTAATTTATTTCATTGATTATAAACCAATCCTATAACTAAAATAGAAATAAAAAAATCTGCTGCGTTAAAATTATTAATGAATGAGCGAAAAATTAAACGTGTTTCAGTGCGATTCAAACGTTTCCATTTAGCATCCCTTGTCCCCCGTTGCAATGTTTTAATAGATTACTAGCTGTACCCGTCCGCTTCGCTGGACATTTAAAATTAACATTATTTTTTCTCACCCCCACAAAGATTCTCATCATTAACGCCCCCGCAAATGGTGTAGGGAGTCCAAAACTCATATAAATATTAGCCTATCTACTAAGTACATCTATTTTCTACATGGATACCAACTTTCAAGTCAATCGGATGTACGGTTCAGTAGTTATAACGGAACATCCGTAAAAACCACTGTAGATTTATATATTAGTATAGATTTTTTTAGTTTTATTGGTTGCTATTATGAATGCTTTTATGATTTTTTTTTTAACTCATCCCTGCAGAAATTTTCACTACTAACAATATTTAAAAAAAATATACCTATGAATGCATGGAAAATTCGTAAATGGGCGGTCTCATACTTACATTTATGGTTCTAACTGAACCAACGCCGCGCCGTCAAATTGGCGGACAAAAGCTGTATATGAATACGAGATACGAAGCATGTCGTTGTGATGACTCTCAAATATTAAGTGTGTAATCTGTGGTGATGACAACAACTCAATCGCTCACACAAAGTTTCAAGCAGATATTCTATGGATATTGTTTTACTGGTTTACTTTCGGACCATTTAAATAATGAATTATTCATTGTTATTTAAAACAAAGTTTAATGTAAACATCAAACTTTTGGATAAATTTCATGCACCGTAGTTTTTTTTTTTTAATTTCACCATATAACAAGCGATTGCGAGAAAAATAGACGTTAAAATATTCGACGAGGCACCGACCGGCGCGCGGCTCCCATTGTACGTTTTAGTAAAACTGGCGGGAAAATACGTGAAAAAAAAAAACCGACAAAATGTCCGCTCGAAAAATTCGAACGAAATCCGTGATTGTTTCGTTTGCTGTGTTACGTTTCGTTGAAATAAAAGAAGTTAGATTTCAATAGACATGATTTTCGAATTGTAAAGTACTTCTTGATTATACTTATGACTAAAAGAAAGCTGTGTATGCCAAAATTATTTTTTTAAATATTGTTCAGAGTTGACTGTTGAACTATTTACAAAAATGTTACAAAGATTCATTGAATCAATTTTCCGGTAGAAGGTACTACATGTATTCGGTTTAAAATACACTAACTCCGTTGGAAATGATATTATCCAAGTCATTACATACTTAGCAACAATTTACCGATTTACAGTTGATATAAATCTTATTATAATAAATTAGGTACCTAGAATTCATTTCGTTTTAATTATGAGTATGCTCAATCTAAAGATAACTTGATATAATTTTAACTTATAATAAATATGAAACCCTCCTCATGTGAAATACAGCTTTGTGTACAAATTGTAATAATACTAGGTATCTATATGTTTAGTTTATTTAACATGTTTTTTTTTTTACATCACTTACATAACGTGGGAAATACTAACTTATATTATGCAATAGCCATAGTGTCAATTGTTGTGCAGCTTATCGTAAATTTTATTTGAACTTAAATGTTTATCTATGACACAATCGAAGATCGCAATATTATCATTGATTTAAAATGCATCTGTTATATTTTTCATTCGATCAATATCTACTAGTATATGAGTGTAAAGACGATTTTCTGTTACTAATATGACTCTATAAACTAAATTAGATAACCCGTCAATTTTGCATCTTTCAGCTCCATTGCTTAAAAGTCGATATCTGGAACAAAAAATAATTATTTATACGTGTATTTTTTTGAGTTTTACCGTATTCTATTGTATCTATTGATGCAATGATTGATGAGGCAATGATTGACGTTTATTTGTAGTGAATAGTGGGACAGTTAGATTCAAGTTCAAACCCGCAGGGACGCCTGCATTTAATACGACAGATGGTATCCAATAAAAAAATGTCGCTATCATTCTTCGAGTCTTATAGTTCTATTGAGAAATACTCTCTTAGTAGAAGTTCCAATCTTCCAGCCATTATTGTTGATGTGGTCCAGCAACTCTGTTGTTCAAGCTAGATTCCAATATAGCAGCTTAATAACTTCACTTTTAGTGTCATTTTTTTCAAATTTCATTTGACAAAAGGTTAAATTATATTTCACGGTGCCACCACAGATACCGTCAATCAAATGGCTCCGCTCATGTCGAAGAAACGGGTAAATTTTTTTGAAAAACGTTGCGTTTGCCGCTAGGGTCGCTGTTCCAACTGCATACAAACTCGAGTTAACTTTTACGCTATCGAGAACGTTTAAAACACGCACTAAGTACAATGAACATTTACTTACTACTGGTGGTAGGACCTCTTGTGAGTCCGCGCGGGTAGGTACCACCACCCTACCTATTTCTGCCGTGAAGCAGTAATGCATTTCGGTTTGAAGGGTGGAGCAGCCGTTGTAACTATACTGATATCTTAGAACTTATATCTCAAGATGGGTGGCTCATTTACGTTGTAGATGTCTATAGGCTCCAGTAACCACTTTACACCAGGTGGGCTGTGAGCTCGTCCAACCATCACTATATGGCCAGTAAAAAAATACTGTCTCGGTTTTGTTAACATCAGCGCCGCCTACCACCTCTATTTGGTCCGTCCCTTCACAGCAACTTACTGATATTTATGTACATATAAATACGATACAAGCTAACCAATATAAAGGATATCTTATCGCGTGTAGATAACAGATAGCTAGCTGCAACCGCTGCGCGCTAAATGTTGACCGTAATCTAATCAGTACCGAGCACATCGCTTCCTGAATTCCAATCAAACATTATTAACATTCGATTGGTGGATGTACATTGTAGGTACATGTACTTTAGCATTTACGTATATATTTACCAATGCTTATCAGTAATGTAACACAAATATTGTAAAAGTTTATTTTTGATATCTCCAAATTTTTTTTATTGTTCTAGACGGAGGGACAAGTTGGGTATGAAAGTAGGCGGTAATGTGAGAAGGGGGGGGGGGGGGGGGGGTCCTGGAGAGACTTTGATGAACTGTGCGAAATATTGGATCTGGACCGGGCGATTTGCTAGAAAAAGATGTGAGTGCAGAAGTGACGAAAAAATACATACAGCGTTGACGCGACGTAACGTATCTCACGTTACGTGGCGTCAACGCTATAGAAGGGCTATATATAGAAAGGCAATAGAAGAAGACGAAGACGTGAGAAATGCTGTTAAACAAGCATTTTTTCCGATATTAAGTGGATATCGGAGTTCAAAAACGTATGTATGTAAATTCTATATGTATCTTTGCAGCGATCCGAATGTTTTGTGTTTGAATGAATTTCTGTGGGCATATGTTATGTGCCTCAAGAGTAATCGCCACTGATGTTATAGTCAATAGTTTTAGCATCATTGTTTATACCTCTATTTTTTTTACACGCTTTTATTTAAGGGGATTATTTGAACGTCATTTTCACAGACTTCAAGACGGCCGATTAACTTAGCAATGTGCACGCGCATTAAGGATCGATGACCATATGGATAATAATTAATGTTCATTAAAATTTTATATTATATTATTAGAGGCGACTTCCTCTTAAGTCAAAGTCGATGGGCGGAGCCATTGACGACGAGCACTCACGTGGACTCGTGACGTCATCTGGAGGGGCAACTCGTCATCTGGAGGGGCAACCGACCGACCAGCGGGGACATCACGCCACCTCGGATCACTTTTGCTGGAAGCGCGCGCAGCGTTCACTTGTCTTAGATTTAATNCTCGTGACGTCATCTGGAGGGGCAACTCGTCATCTGGAGGGGCAACCGACCGACCAGCGGGGACATCACGCCACCTCGGATCACTTTTGCTGGAAGCGCGCGCAGCGTTCACTTGTCTTAGATTTAATATTCTGTGTCGATCGTTCCAACCCACTTTTGTATTTTTTTTATTTATTCAAATTATTAAGCCGTTGCTAAAAATATATTATTAAAATAATCGTGGCTAAAGGATATGACGTCCGGTGCATTTGTATCGAGCGATGCACTGGTGTTTGAATCCCGCAGGCGGGTACCAATTTTTCTAATGAAATACGTACTTAACAAATGTTCACGATTGGCTTCCACGGTGAAGGAATAACATCGTGTAATAAAAATCAAACCCGCAAAATTATAATTTGCATAAATACTGGTGGTAGGACCTCTTGTCAGTCCGCACGGCTAGGTACCACTGCCCTGCCTATTTCTGCCGTGAAGCAGTAATGCGTTTCGGTTTGAAGGATGGAGCAGCCGTTGTAACTATACTTGAGACTAGAACTTATATCTCAAAGTGGGTGGTGCATTTATATTGTTGGTGGGCTGTGAGCTCGTCCACACATCTAAGCAATAAAAAAAAACACCGTTACATACCTGTTCGGATTTACGTGCTGCTTGACGTGCGGAAGCGACGTGTAACGTGCCAAAGTCTTGTTGTATCTCACAATAGGAAGTTTTGCAGCGTGAATCCTAGTTAAAATAGTTAACTTTAATAGCTAAATCAAATCCTTACTACGAAATACTTAAACGTACCTCAACCTAAAGTAATGCCATTTAGTTTGAGAACCAAAAACAAACTGATTTAAAAGCTTTGCGGTGTTGCCAGATAAAATGATTTCTAACCGAAATAAACGCCTTAATAAATCAGATATTACTCTTCGTAAATTTAATTGACATTTCTTGTGTTTTTATTGGTGCATGGACGAGTTAACCGGCTTATCTGATGTTTGGTAGCTATCGGGGCCCCAGACTTTACAGCATGGGTCGAAATCTCAATCGAATAATCAAAGGCTACCTTAACATCAGTACCTAACCTAACCCATGCATCAGCCCGCGGAGTTTCTCGCCGGATCTTCTCAGCGGGTCGCGATTCTGATCCGGTAGTAAATTCATTCGGGAAGCAATTGCTCTTGAGTTGTTAGGTCTCCTTCGGAGGCGCTCGGGCAGTTGTTAGCAAATCCCACCCCTCCTGGCTGAGCCTTTGCTCGCCCACTTGTCCTGGTGAAACTGGAAAGGCCTTCGGGCCACCAGTAATCTTTCAATCATAGAAAAAAAATCAGTACCTAAATGAAGCAACTCATGAGTATTCCAAAACACGGGCTACCATAGGGACTCAGGTCCAAATTATTTCCCAACAGCACGCGATAGTAACGGCTTTCAAGAATGACGTCACATCCTCGCTGCATGCCTTTATCTTATGATTCAGTAAAAATGTGTAGCATCTACAACGAACTGGCAAGGTCGTCAACTGAGCTGGATATTTTTACTTATAGGTTAGTGACGTTTATAAAAATTTTCAAGGACATCCTCCACGTTAAGAATAGGTTTAGTGTAATTGTTTAATTGTGTATTGTGAATAAAATTATTTCCTTACATTATAAGTTAGATTCGATTTCATTATCGTGTTGTTTTGTCGTATAGATGTAAGGACCATTGTGTGCAAACTCAGCACTTTGTCTGGCTTAGCCGTGCGCGCACATGGCTTATGTTGCAGGCCAGATTTTGTTTCTTTTTACTTGTGTTTTTTTATGTATCTTTTTAGCTTGTGATGTATATTATGTGCCTAATAAATTAAATAAATAAAAAATGAAATAAGGAAATGGAATAAAAACCTCCAAAACAAATCGTTGTCTTCCCCTCCCCATCCCCAGTACACATTGGCGAAACCATTCACTGCCTCGAAATTTCTCACGCTCATCGAAGACACGCCGCCGAAAAGCGTGTGGTATTTGTAATATGGCCTGAAAAGACAATGTCATCTAAATTTACATTACGTTTCAGGATATTTTTTTCATCAACAACATAAATGCCACTACTTACCCTCTTGTTCCCTAGACTCCAAATATATAATAAACAATAAATAATAATAAATATATATTTACTAACAATCACACCACGTTTTTTTTTGTTATTGCTTAGATGGGTGGACGAGCTCACAGCCCACCTCGTGTTAAGTGGTTACTGGAGCCCATAGACATCTACAACGTAAATGCGAAACGCATTACTGCTTCACGGCAGAAATAGGCAGGGCGGTGGTACCTATCCGTGCGAACTCACAAGAGGTCCTACCACCAGTAATTACGCAAATTATAATTTTACGGGTTTGATTTTTATTACACGATGTTATTCCCTCACCGTGGAAGTCAATCGTGAACATTTGTTAAGTACGTATTTCATTAGAAAAATTGGTACCCGCCTACGGGATTCGAACATCGGTGCATCGCTACATACGAATGCACCGAACGACTTATCCTTTAGGCCACGACGACGGACGTTAACTGGTCCCGTGCTGAGTTCGCAAAGAGCTTGTGTTACAGGTACCAGATAACGGAAATAAATGTAAGCTTTTTATTATACACATACATATATTTAATATACATCCATAACCCTGGAAAATACATTTTTTTATATTATATTTATATATTCTTAAAGTCTTCTAATATACTAGTTATAAACAAACACTCGACGATCTAAATTACAAATTGGACCTTTTTTGAATTTGAAAATAAGCCTACAGCTAATGCCAATATGAAAAGATGCGTACGCATATTCGCGTCACACAGAATGGCAACTTCCGCGCGACATCATTTTTTACAATATTTAAATAAAATAAATATAGGAATAGAGAAGTATAATCGATTTTCGTAATCGTGTCTCAAATCACCAGTTCTCCCTTCTTCACAAACGATTCACATAATCAAATAACTCTACTATTGTTTTGTTTCTAGTCTCCTTGAGACACACATACTTATATTTAATCGACTATGTCTATTTGTATTTATAAATATGTACATCACGCACATTTCGGGAAAGAAATAAAAGATAATCAAAAGACAAAAAAATCTTCACAAAAATGGC
Source organism: Bombyx mandarina (assembly GCF_003987935.1). The sequence continues at coordinate 3,465,896 of NW_021011480.1, forward strand.
GGCCGACATGTCAAATTTTAATCAAAGTACAACAACGATACTGGCGACATTTTGTATCGAACTCAGGCAATTATAATGAGGTATAAACAAAAAGGTTGTAATATCTTACAGGTTCTCCTTCTGCACGACAGTGCCGCACATATGCCTCGGAAAAGATGGACATGTGTACAGTATGCGGTCATCAAGAGGTATCAGATCTACATCGTGGAATACCACACATTGCCAATTGTTATATTTGAATATCTCTTTGAAGCCAACGTTAAAGAGACATCCTCGATTGAAACTTTGGTTGCCTGAAACAAAAAATATGTATAAAAAAGTAGCGGCATTTTTTTGAAAATTTTCATTGTGTACAAAAAAGTTCTTAATAATCATAATGAGAAAGCTTGCTTTGGTTATAAATGAAATAAAAATTAAAAAGGTGAACAGAATTCAACTAGAATTTTCTACAACAACTCTAATGTAGTAAGGCAATTCGTCGAAAAAAATACATTTATAAATGGGTACAAGAATCCGGCAATATAAATAAAAATATTAAACGGGACGTACAAGAATTTGTTGTTTTTACACTGCACGCTGTGTAACACAATAACTGACGCCAAATATGTATCGCAAGAACGCTCGGCGAGCCTTTCTCCATTGTCATTTTCTTTTGAATTTCTAATAGTTTCCACTTCGGTTTCATTAAAGTAAATTTGACTTAACAAACAAGTACCGTTTCAAATACTGTTACCTCTAGGCTAAATAGGCTCCCTAAATAAGCTCATTATTCCGTACCCTTCACTATGGTTGCGTTGCACAACCTACATATATTTTTTACTGGCGGTAGAAACTCTTGTGAGTCCGCACGGGTACCTACCCTGCCTAGTTCTGCCGTCAAACAGTAATGCGTTTCAGTTTGAAGAGTGGGGCAGCTGTTGTAACTATACTGAGACCTTAGAACTGATATCTCAAGGTGGGTAGCGCATCTACGTTGTAACTGTCTATTGGCTCCGGTAACCACTTAACACCAGGTGGGCTGTGAGCTCGTCCAACCATCTGAACAATAAAAAAAATAAAAAAATACAAAACATAAATAACACTTACCGGCTTGTTCTATAACAAATATACGGTACTCCAAATTCTGCCTCATCAAGAAGGGGTGAATTTTGAAAACGAACACAACTAAATTCGTTTCCCTGTCTCTGTAATGGAACAAAAGAAAAGTTTCAAACAATGCAAATATACAATCCTTTCTATACACTCAGCGCAATTTCGTCAAAAAAATACAGCATAATTTGTAATATTGACGTATTATTGTGTTATAATAGAAAAAAATATGAAATATAATATTTTATGTGTTGATATTTGTTCATATTTTGATTTGTTTTTTCGAAACTTATCATTTGAAGAATAATTAAAACTATTTTTGCGTGATTTTACAATACTATATATTTACAAACATAATCTGTAATAGCATGGTATTACAGATTGACTAGCTTGTACCAGGTCTGAAATGTGCTAAATCTATTGACTTTATAGGGTGGCATAGAACTTCTTGGCGGGAAATCGAGACGCAATTTTTTTGTTATCTATTATTAGAGGCGACTCCCTCTTAAGTCAAAGTCGATGGGCGGAGCCATTGACGAGGAGCACTCACGTGGACTCGTGACGTCATCTGGAGGGGCAACTCGTCATCTGGAGGGGCAACCGACCGACCAGCGGGGACATCACGCCACCTCGGATCACTTTTGCTGGAAGCGCGCGCAGCGTTCACTTGTCTTAGATTTAATATTCTGTGTCGATCGTTCCTACCCACTTTTGTATTTTTTTATTTATTTAAATTATTAAGCCGTTGCCAAAATCAGAAGTGGGATAGGGCTTGTGCCCTATCCGCTTTTGGGTTATCCTGGCGTACAGTTTATTTTTAAAATTTGCATTAAATTAACAACGTAATGACCGATATACGTGTAACTGGAAGCAGGGTAGGAGGACGCTCGCATTCGCCAAATGTTCGAGACCAATATTGGAGAATAATATTGGCGCGTTTAATTGCTTAAAACTCAAATGTGAACGTTGCGCGTGAGTCGAGCCCGCTAAGGTCGCAGATAGAAGACGCACGTCCCTCGACCGCGGACGGTGGTGGCGCCGGACCCGTGGTGGCGTTGGGAATCACATCACCGCCGCCGTCAGAGTCCCGCGCGTACGACGCTACAGANTCTATGACGATATCATAGAACACCCCGATAGCAACGCTGTGCACACAGTGAGTCCTGCATCGTCAGAGATTGAAGACGGTCATGACATCGAGGTGAACGTGGACGTCCACCAGTCAGGAGAGGCCGTATTAGAGGCGACTCCCTCTTAAGTCAAAGTCGATGGGCGGAGCCATTGACGAGGAGCACTCACGTGGACTCGTGACGTCATCTGGAGGGGCAACTCGTCATCTGGAGGGGCAACCGACCGACCAGCGGGGACATCACGCCACCTCGGATCACTTTTGCTGGAAGCGCGCGCAGCGTTCACTTGTCTTAGATTTAATATTCTGTGTCGATCGTTCCTACCCACTTTTGTATTTTTTTATTTATTTAAATTATTAAGCCGTTGCCAAAACTATATATTAATACGTGAAGCAAAACTTTGTATCCCTTTTTACGAAAATTGCGCGGACGGAGGAGTATGAAATTTTCCACACTTATAGAGAATATAGAGAAGAAGTGCACAATGCTAATATTTTTTTAAAAAAATGCATAAAAGATACATTAAATCAATAAAGAAAACATTACACACACTACATACCATGTATTTGACGCACACACGCATGCATACCATTTATTGTTAAACTTTTGTTCTTGACGTCTGTGGTTAAATTGAGAATAGATTAAATATTGTTTGTCTTAATTAATATTTTTTTATAGTGTAGCCTTGGCGAAATTTGTGATTATAGAAGTATAAAATACAATCATAATAGTCTACAAACTTACAATTCCAATTAATTATAGTCGAATTTCGACTACTGCGGGACCACTAGTTTTATTAACTTTTTGTTTTAACACAATTTTATTAACTTATTGTTTCCTGGGCTTTAAGAGTGTAACAATGTGGCTTATAACTGTTTAGCATCTGTGAAAGTGCACACGGGCGGGAACATGAAACAAAGCCGCTGGACGTGGTTTTTTGGGTTCTTCTGAAAATTTCACTGAAGTCTCAGTAAATAAGAATCGTTTTACTGAGCCTGAATACCCACCCTACCATCTGATCTCATCACGTTTCATCTAATTTCATCCCAATTTATTTAAGTCTCAAATGAATCAACTTCATCCCATTTCGCTCCATATCGTTTCTCAAGTAACACAATATGTATGTATTTATTAACTGAAGATTATTATTAACTCGAACCTGGCAATAACGATATTGCCAGGAATTGATTACCATATTTTAAAAAGAAGAAGAAAGAACAGCGTACATATTATTTTATACTAAGTATATTGTTACGCTGGTAAGAGTACCGCCATCTATCGCCGAATAGTTGAACGAATATCGAAGGATCTAGTAGCACCTAGAACGCTCGAAAAGTACAACGCCATCTATTGTCATATCGGAAACACAATACTATATGTACATCGGAAACACATACATCTATAGCGGAAACACAATACTAGAGAGGTGTGGAATATTCTCGATAATTCTAGGGATGTGGTATCGGCTATAAAAGCGTTGTAGAGATGGCACGCAGTCAGTCAGTAATCGGAACTACTCGAAGCGAAAAAGCGAACGGATCACCTGAAGCGAAGCGAAAGAAGCGAATTGAGAATTTTAAAGTGTAGTGTAGTGTTTTATGTGTTCTAAGTGTTGAATACAGTGTGAACTTGTAATTCGGTAGAATTTTATTTATCCCGAGCCCCAGCGCGTTACAATATCATGATCTACCTGTACGGCACCAGAATAGCCACTTTATGCCTGGAACGACAATTTTTTGGGTAGTAATATCCACCAGGTCTGATAGCAGAGAGCTGTTTGTGAAGTTCCTCGGATCCTAAATTCGCGCTGTCTGGAATGCCGACAAAAGGTTTTATGTTAACTTTTGTTAAAATTATTGAACGGCAATGTATAGCCACAGCAATTCCGTACTTACAATTCGAGTGAATGTTGTGAAAGCAAAATGGCAAATGTCCATTTGTTTGTTCTTGTTTTCTTAATTCTGGAATGTGTTTAATTTCTGTATTATGTCGCATTTAAAGAATCATCATCATCATAAACATCATCATCAGCCCACAGTCATCCACTGCTGGACATAGGCATAGGCTAGACTAGACTAGACTAGACTAGGCATAGGCCTCTCCCAATCCACACCACTAAGCGCGGTCGTCAACTCTCCTCAACCTGCCGGCCACCGTTCGGAGATCATCGCACCACCTAGCCAGTCGTCCCACACTACGTTTTCTGTTCCGCAGACTCCACTGGAGAACCCTTTTTTTTTTTTTTTATTTTTTTTATGATTGAAAGATTACTGGTGGCCCGGAGGCCTTTCCAGCTTCACCAGGACAGGTGGGCGAGCAAAGGCTCAGCCAGGAGGGGTGGAATTTGCTAACAGCTACCCGAGCGCCTCCGAAGGAGACCTAACAGCTCAAGAGTAGCTGCTTCGCGAATGAATCTACTACCGGATCGGAATCGCGACCCGCTGAGAAGATCCGGCGAGAAACTCAGCGGGCTGATGAATGGGTTAGGTTGCACGGCGAACTCTTTGTCGAGTTCGACGAGTACGGTTACCGGGGTCCCTAAGCCTGCTCCTAGTGTTAGAGCTGAAGGCGTCTAATGCAAAGGTTATTGGATCTGATGGATCCGTAAGGACGTGTCTAGGGCGTCGACGGTGACTGACTCCTGCATGATCAGGATCTGCTCGAGCGATCGTCAGTTCTACGGCATATATGGCCAACCCACTAATATAAAGAATACCTAATGATTATTAACATTGCGCTTACCCTGTGCTTTTTTTGTTTGTACAAATATATTTTCATCCCTACTCAGTATATCTTTGACAGTTGTGGATAATAACATTATATCTTGTAGGACATTAGACGTATTCACTTCAACCATACGTCTAATAACAGAATAATTATTATCGTCTGTAAAAAAAAAAAAAATCTGTACTTATACTCTCCAAGAATCTCATTTTTCTTACCTATTTTAATGGCCTATTTTAATGCAAACACGTTGTCAACGTTATTTGGTTACATTATATATTTACGAAGGTTTATGTGGGTGTGTCTAAAAAGGTAAGATCCTCCACCGGGTGTGTTATTTTTATTTGCTCGGGTACCGTTGAGTGGGTAGCACCTTTCCACCTATTTCTACCCTAAAGCAATCATGGATTCCTGCTTATAGAGTGGGAGAGCCGTTATACAATAAAATTAGAGCTTCGATCCCAATTTCTCAAAGATAGCGACGTTGCGATGTCCATCGGCAGTGGTAACTACTTAATTCGCATCTGTAACTTTGTCTGGTCACAAGAATAAAATGATGTCTGTGGTATCTATCTGTACAAGAACTATTCGAAACGTGACGTGACTTCTGCTTGCTTCTCTGCCGTTTAGGTTAGCAACAATCATAGATTGTTTGTTTTTGTTTATCTCTGTTTTTAGATATTATCGTAGATTATTGATTCGCGAAGCAGCTGCCCTTGAGTTGTTCGGTCTGCTTTGGAGGCGCTTGGGCAGCTGTTAGTAAATTCCACCCCTCCTGGCTGAGCTTTTGCTCGCCCACCTGCCCTGGTGAAACTGGAGAGGCGTCTGGGTCACCAGTAATCCCTCAAACATAAAAAAAGATAATATCATTTGGTCTCAACAGAAATAAACACAACAGTATTACAATGATCGTATCTCTACAAGAACTAGTCAAACTACGACCAGACTTCTGTTTGTTTCTCCTTCGGCTGAGGCAAGCTAACAATCATACTCAATCTCATACTCATATCAACTGCATTTTTTATTAAAAATATATTATGTAACCTTTATAAATTGATTCAAATTCATCAATCTTAACTATTTTCTCAGGTACTTCAGTAAACGTTTGTTTTGGTAACGCGCTGTATTGTGAAATTAAAAGTAAAATTCCGGATATTATGAATAGAAGTATAATCCATCGTCTATTTGTATATTCATTTCTTTGCGTCACACTATCTGTATAGCTATGTAGAGATATCGGCGTTCTGTCTCTTTCTAAAATACAAACAAAATTGTATATAAGTTTACTATCAAATATTTTATGTCGCATCGGGACACGACAAATGAAGCGAAAGCGCGCCACCTAGTGAATGTGGACCGCAACTACTCGTCAAACATCGGCTCACTTCGGGTGCGCTTCGGCAAAGTCGAGATGTCAAAAACTTTTTCAGCTATTTGAATAGAGTAAACTTAATTGAAATTCAATTATAAACATCGAACTGTTGATGCCAAATGATACCAAATAAAACGGACTTTTAATTACAAAGATAATTGTCGCGTGCTAAGCGAAATGCCGCTTAAACCAAATAGCTTTTCACCGCTCGTTATTTTTTTTTTTTAATATAACTAATAAAAAAGTCACTTACTTTTGTAAATTCCTAGACACTTTAAAATCTTCCTCACTGGTATGAAATTCATGTCTAAAAGTTATCGATTGAATGAAGCACACAAAGACATTTTCGAAATGACACGGTTATTGTTTGGGTTGTGTGTTTGTAAATAAAAAATGTACAACTAACAATGTTTTTAATGTTGCTACAGGTATTCAATCGCAATAGACTCGGGATTTTCTTTCGCTCAAATTTAAAATTAATCACGTTTATTAATTTGAAACAAAAATAAAAGATTTACGGAGGATGTGCTTTGTTGAACATCCAAAACATATCTTACTAATTATGTATAATCAAAATTTGATGTTACAAAATTGAAAGGGCTCTTGCAGACATATGTATGTGTTTAAGAAAAGAAGAATATGAACTTATAAGGTTGGAAAGCTAAAATACATCAACGTGTGTTTGTATATCGGAAGTGCCGTTGTCCATAGAATAAAATCAAGATCGACCCTTCCCGTGGGTTGCATAGAAGGTGCCTAAAAGAATCAGCGGACACTGGCAGTAGCGTTCCACTGACACTGGTAGAGCATCTTGTGAGTCTGTAATCATGAGTATGTGTTCCAGTTTGAACGGTTGGCGGTGCTTACGTCGTTATGTCTCCAGGCCCCTAACCACAAAATAAGAGCATATGAGCCATGAATTCCAACAAACACACGCACCAATAAAGGTAGGCAGCGACTTGGCTCTGCCCCTGGCATTGCTGGAGTCCATGGGCGACGGTAACCACTTACCTTCAGGTGGGCCTTGTACTCGTCTGCCAACAAGGGCAATAAAAAATAATAATAAAAAAACATAAAATACATTATATGCAATAAATAAATAAATAAATGCTTTAAGGTTGCATTAGCACTGTCGTATCCGCGGTCATCCTATTAAAACATGATACGTATGAAAATCTTTCAAAATTTATCTGAAAATGAAGTCATTCTGGATAACTCCAACACATTTGAGCTCATATTACTTAAGTCAGCGCGATCGCGCAGCGTTTTCTGTAAAATAAATGAATCAGTCAACACCCGGATTAAATGATTAATACAGATAATGATACAGATAATAATATTAATACAGACCTCGGTTCGTTTTCATCTTGATAATATGGCGAAACAACATTCTTTTGCAGAAAAGTTTCAAATTGTGATTCGAATATACAGGAAAATTCTAGTCAACGGAATTAACATTTATTTTTATCTTTACCATAATTATCATAGAAATTTTTATTTTAAGCTTTAAATTCAGTAAAATCTTAGTTTTCCTAAACAGTCAATCGGAAGATCTTAACCCATCAAACCACATTCTCACTTTTCGAAAGATAACTTGTGAAAGTCATCACACTGTTCACTTAACATAACAATTGTTCCGGGAATAAATTCCCGAAATACTTCGTTGTTCGGAAGTACAATGGAATGTCCGGAAATCGGTATCTACTCAGAAAACAATATCTACTCAGAAAACGAAACGACAATTTCTACCTACCTATACAATACCTATTTCTAGTAATAGGTACTCTCAAATATAAGATAACTTTTAATTTTTAACGTAAAAGTAACGAAGTGGTCAAATTTCAACATAGTAAAAAATATCAAATAATTTCGTGATGCTGCTTTTACACTTAACTGTGATTTATCTGATTTTTTAATTTAATACATACGTATTTGTAATTTTTTATTTATTTATTGAAACGCATTACTGCTTCACGGCAGAAATAGGCAGGGTGGTAGTACCTACCCGTGCAGACTCACAAGAGATCCTACCACCAGTAATTACGCAAATTATAATTTTGCGAGTTTGATTTTGATTACACGATGTTATTCCTTCACCGTGGAAGTCAATTGTGAACATTTATTGAGTACGTATTTCACTAGAAAAATTAGTAGACGCCTAGGCGCCTGCGGGATTAGAACACCGGTGTATCGCAATGTTGTTCTTATTCATGCCTTACGGAATTTATTTATTAAAAAAAAAGGTATCTGCGCACGGAGATTTGCATATTCCGCTTCACGTCCCAGAAATTGCAGTTAGTATTGTGTATTATGTGAAACCATTTAATTTTATGGACACAAAACTTTAATTGGAACTTTTATTGGAAACAAAACATTAATATTATAGTAATAATCCTAAATAACGTTACGAATCGAATCCGTCAAATTTACAAAAGTAAACTTTTTGACTTTATGAAATAGTTTGCATATTTTGGTATCGCTAACAAATTTGCTAATATAAATATCACCATTGTCTGTGTCGGTCTCCAATTTCTTAAACAAGTCATTTACTTGCTCTATATTTGGATTAACCATTTTTTCTGGCATCAATTTAAAGTGCCATGGCAAACAAATTTGCAGTACATTCCATATAACAGATTGGCTCACGGCATATGTAATGTTAGGATCTTCCAAAGGTTCGGGCTTCAATTCTACTTCTTCTTCTTCTTTTATCTCTGGAGTTTTCTCTTCGATAACTTCAACATCTTCTTGACAGGGCGGACAAATAAACGTAGTTTTAATATCAGTAGTAGACTGTGCCAGTTTACTTTGACTAACCAAATTCTTTTGACTCCTTGGCACTCGAGCACTTTGGGCACTCTCAATCTTCTTTGCTTTAGCAACCTTAGTTTTCTTTCCTTTCTTATCGCTCAAAGATGGTTCAGTATACTGTATTTCTTCGATCGTAGTACCTTCACAAATATTAACTACTTTTGTTAGGAGGGTTGTCAGAAATTGTTCAGTACATTTATGTGCACAAGCTAAACATTCGTCTTTATATTTTTTCTGCTCTATTAATTTACAAATAACATCTTGACAGTCTTCTAATTTGTAACAGACTTTCTTTCCGACGGCCATCGAAATGGCCATAGCGAAACCTTCAATGGGATCTGCACTTTTACAAAATGCCAACAAGAAAGCAGGATAGTTCATTAAGTTCTCACTGGTTTCGAATAGTTCAAACAAATAGTGTTTAATTAAGTTTAATCTTAATATGGCATGTGTATCTTCAAGATCAAAATCTATGTCGAACCAAAATTCGCTTTTTAAAAAACTATCTCTGTCGAGCAACTCCGCAGACTCGCTGTCAGCACAACGGAAATGTTTCCGTATTCTTAGGAGCTCCTCTACAGATGGAAATTTTATATTCAAACAGTATATCAAGAAATCTCTCCAATCAACATGAACTGTATCGCCGAATATTAACATCACTAATTTCGGTATCTGTTCTGGATCTAAACGATTCCACAACGGTGGAAGTATAGGGCCATCACAGGATTCTTTACCGAACAAAAGGAAATCTTGCAAAAGGTAAATGAACGCTTGCTGAAAGACTATACCGGTAGGTGCAACTAATTTAAATTGTGATCTTAATCTTGCTAATTGACCAACTTTAAAGTCCATCTCACCAAAAACTATTTCAATTTCTTCTTTTTCCGTCAACGTGTCTAAATTCGCAAACTGTATTAAATTGTGGTCAATAACAAACGTATCGTGCTCAAGTGTAAGACTTTCCGGGACTTTTCTACCATTTTCAATGGCCATTTGAAGGTACTTGCATAAACGATCAACAGACTTGATCTCACCTAAATAATATTTATTGATATCGTTTTGTATTTCAGTGAATGTTTCATAAATATGATCATTGAACAGTTTCATATCTTGATGGCATTTATTCTGAAGAGCTGTTAGTCGCAAGTTGAATCTAAACATTTCTCCGTTTATACCCATGGTCCATTCATCAATGCATTTCAAAGCGTTCTCTTTGAAAATCTCCTCTGAACTGATCGACATCTCGGAATTATTTCCTTCCTTTTTCTTAGGAGCTTGTGACGCTTTAGCTATCTCATTGTATTCTTTACTAATTAACGACCTATAAGAATCATTCGTGTCTTTCACAATTTTCATGGCAAATTTAACATTGTTCTCAATAATTAAATTAAATGGATTGTTGCTGTAATCAATTTGTATGTTTTTCGACAACATTTCTTGATGATTAGCTTTCAACTGTTTGTATATTTTATCTTCGCCACCTTTCTTACCAGAACCATCATCAGTGTCCCTCGTTATTTTAGTTAAATCTTTTGAAGACAATCGATCTGAAGGAAGTGGTTTCTTCAACATTGCATAATAAAAATCATGAAAAATTTGAAACGTCAACATAGATCTGCAATAAAACATACCGTAATTTTCAGTAAAAATATTACTATAACTACGTAACTACTCGGGATACATAATAATAGGCAAAAGAGAGGCCTCGCTTTACTTTGCCACGTGTTAAGCCAGGATATAAGTTTAGAAAACCACAGAATGTTGTTTCAAACTGTTTTAAATACAATCATTAATTAAAACATTAAAGCTTGCACTCTAAAGTTTCGTCACTCGACCTGCGGCAACCATATAAATTATTTACACTATAATATTTGATAATAACTATTGAGATTATACCTGTTTAATTCCATTTGCATAAAAGATATATACGTATTAGCCATTGTGGTTAATTCTTCCATAGCCCAATTATCGGAGAGAAGTAATTGTCTTTGTTGTTCGGCGTACAATTTCCTTACGTCGCAAATGTGATACAATTTATTTTGGAGCTCTTTAACCCGACAATGCCATTCGTTCTTAGTTAAACCAATATTTTGCCAATCAATTTCAAAATCATTGTAATCTTTTTGAAATTTCATTACTAAGTCTTGTTTATGCGATGGCAGTGTTATGATCTGCTCCATTTTATCCTTAACAAATCTGCTGTAAGGTACCAGACAATTCATTTGTAATCTCTTAGAGAACAGTAATTGTTTTATGTCATAAATGTAAGTTTTTTCTATTTCTTCCCAACAAGATGCTAGGGCCACACCTATTGTATCTACTATAGGCAGCTGTGCATAGTCCCAGTCTTCTTCGCCAGCTATAACTTTGACCTCTTCGGGGCTTATAACCGATATTTTTTCATTTTCTTCACTAGCTGTAGCTGCTACAGGAAAGACATCCTCAGTACATTCTTCTTGGGAGCTCGGTGATTTTACAACCTGTAATTCTTTTGTAATTGACATTTTACTAGACTTAGATCCTCTGCGTATTTTTTCTTTAGACTTTCCATTACTTACTTCAGGTTTTACGATTTTTGATTTCGTTCTTTTGTCTTCAGATGATGGAAACTCGAGTAGACTCAAAACTCCTTCTCCAAACAATTTATCGCATGATTTTATAGGAATTTCTAGATCTCCGATAATATATTTGCAAATCTGTGCTAGTAAATCTTTTTCGATGATTTCGTAATACATACTGTAATTGATTCCCATGGCTGAGTAAAATCTATCAATAAATTCCGAATTTTCGAGGGTCAAATCCCATACAAAGTTTTCATGTAAAATATTTTCAGTTTCTTTTAATTTTATGTAACATGTAAAATAGCTTTGAAACGGCTTCTCGTTCGGTAATTTATGGGGATTATTTACGAGATTAGACGATCTGAGTAGTGTAAAAGGATCATTGTCTTTTATCTGATGTTTGGCTATGTTTTCTTCTAAATATATATCGTCGTTATCACTTAATTCTGATTCATGAGGTGGAGCTCGACCCGAAAATGTTTCCTCCAATATTCTAGCTTCTCGATATGAGTTTGGATAGTTTATAATGACAAACCCGTCAACATTTAGACTTTTTAAGTATTCAACTATCATAGCCGAAAGCAAATAATCGGTTAACCAACTACCAGAACTAAGTGTATCATAGGCGTAACGACCGAGCTCTGCTGCAGTGGATAATTTAATTTCCTCTTCTGGTATAGCCTTAGGTGTCTGCGTTTGCTTAGTATTCGCAGGAATTGTACCCAGCATGGTTGCAACGGCCACCTCATTCGATTTGTTTTCTACTTCATCTTCAATTTTAGTTAATCGAATAAGTTCTTTATTTTGGATGTCTTCGTCGGGAATTCCCGAAATAAATTTATCATAACACAATTCTACATCTGTACAACCGACCATCTCAAATTTATATCTTCTCATGCAAAAATTAATAGCAGATTCAAGTCTAACAACTTGTATCTTGCGAAAATTTAATAAAGTCTGCATGGCAACGGTCAGAGATCTATCTGGAAGACCACGAAGTACAGCTTTAGCTAAATATGCTGGTAAATCCGCTGGCGTCTTTTGTGGCGGATACGGATATTTTATTTCAAGTAAGCTATATACAACATGACCTAAGATTCTAGTACCCAGATATTCATATTTTCTGTCATCAGCTTCTGGATCATAATTAGAAATTAAACATTCTAAATTCCACGGGTGTGAATAGTCGTGATACTCCTTAAACTCGACATCATTTAAAGCATTCTGTCGGTCAAGTTCAAGCCTCACAACCTCTTCATACTGCGGATCCTCATGCTCAACTTTTAAAATATCTTCCATTGAATCCAAAATATCAAAAATAGGTTGGTGTTTGTAATATAAATTTTTCCATTCGTGAATAAAATGATGAGGTATTTCATCACCAATTAGTAATTTAAAATATGCGTATTTAGTTACGTAGTCTACTATAGACAACATCGTATCGTAACATATTTCATAATAATGCTGGCGTTTTCTTTTCATTTTCTCGGCATATAGCTTTTTATGGAGCGTATTTTGTCTGCGTTTTTCAAAATCTATCTCAGCCACTTCTAAGCTGATTTGTTCTTTGACGTTTTCAAGGTATTGGTTGAATTGTTGCTCTCTCTGTTCGGAAAATTGTTTTTCCGCTTGTATTCTATTTTTAATTAAATTTCTTGTTTGTTGTTTCGTTTCCATAAGTTGCGTACACAATTGTTTCTCGAATTGCGATAATTTCATAACTTTCTTTGCCAATTCTGTATCAAGATTACTTTCCTCTTCAGCCACGGTAAGTTCCCAAAGTGAGCCACTAATTGTATTCCCGATTTGTTTTTGGAACTCTTCTGATTCAGTTTTATCTTGAATTTTAATATGTAAATTATTCATGTAGTTCCTAGCCCACTCTGTGTCCACTAAAAACTTTTGCCTTTCAACAGCTTGTTCATCCAACTTCAAAAGTTCTTCATAAGTATAATTTTGAAATGTACATGGATACCTCAGCGAAAATTTTTCCATTTCTTTGTTATCTTTTTCTTGCTCTTTGTTTGGAGTTTTTGGAATGCTTCTGAGAAATGGGGCATTTTTCTCATTAGCATTTTTAAGCACTTTCGAATATTTATGCTTCATATACTCATACGTTTCCTTCACTTGCTTAGCTTTTATCTTTTGCCACTCTACAAAATGCTTCTCATTCAGTAAAAATCTAGACAAATCATCAACAACAGACTCACGTTCCTCTTTCACTATGTCTACTTTGAATCGTGTTTCCGGTTTTTCTACTAAATTTGTCATCATCTTTCTTTCCCGTTTAATAAAATCTGTTCTATCTTTTTTATCGAGGGTTAAAAACAGCTGATAAAATAGTCTGAGCAACGATGAACCCTTTCCTTCCATGAGGCAACGTAGATCGTCATCATTTAAATTTATATCCAGCGTCCTTAACCACTCTGATAAATATTTCCAATTGTTTTTAATGTGTTCGGCAGCATTGCTCGATCTTATGAGAAAGTGTTTTTCATCATTGATAACTTTATAACTCAATAGTACAGAAGCAAGAACAAAGCCGTTTTTCATCATTTCCCCGAATTCGTGAGCTTCCCATTTTATTGGTCTTTCCAATCTTTCCGTAAGCCATTCTTTTAATATTTCCGCCATTTCATATCCTGTGTGATAATTTATAAAAGATGTGTATGTTTATTTTTTTTATATAATTGTGAAAAGCATTTGTCAACAAGAATACAATATTTTCGATGTAATTCGTTTTTGACAATTTGACACTGAAGTATGTCTATGCAATTTGATTGATTTTATACGTTTCTTAATCACTTCTTAATTTACTTGACATGTCCAAAAACTTCGCAGGCTCTTTTTGCAAAACTGCCAATTATTAAATTACTTTTCGCGCCATATCAAACAAGCACTCGTGGAGATGTGAAATGGTTCAACACGAGACCCGGAATGCTTATTCCCAGCAAGTAGCAAGCAGTTTATTAAGACAATCTAGGAATATGTTACTTGATGTTAATTACCTACCGATAAACTTATCATCTTTTAACTCTATACTAATATTATAAAGCTGAAGAGTTTGTTTGTTTTGAACGCGCTAATCTCATGAACTACTGGTTCGAAAAATTCTCTCAGTGTTAGATAGCCCATTTATCGAGGAAGGCTATAGGCTATATAGCATCACGCTAAGACCAATACAAGCGGAGCACCAATAAAGAATGTTTCAAAATCGGGGTTATTTTTACCTTTTGAGATCTTCCGCTGCGTGCGCTGCAGAAACGGTTTAAGTTTCGCTAAAATAATGTATGACAGAATTGTTCCCCTTTAAAAGATCTAAAAAAAGTCCGCGACAGGATATGTCTATATGTTAAGGTTGGCTCACTATAACGTTTTTATGCTAACCAAATTTGTTCTAAAATAAAGCATTAATTTTGTGAACTATTCCACGCGGACGAAGTCGCGGGAAAAAGCTAGTTAGAAATAAAATTTCTCAGAGCGATGAAAGTTTCCTAGACAATTATCTTTATAATCACGACGTTTTCATGTTAAATTCTATTCCTTAAAGTAGATTTCAGTTTTTTTTCTTACATTGAACATGTTATTCAATACTATATTTTGTAACTCAATATTGAAATTAGTTTCTCATCTCCTTAAGAAGCCATCTAACTATTTCAATAAAATATATAAAAGTCATTCACCTTGACATAAAAATAGGAAGATGAAGGTAACAAAATATAAAAAAGTGTCTGAGACCTTAAAATAAAGTGTTCGATGTACTAATACCGAGAAATGCAACTATGCCGTGGTTAAAATCTGTTGGAATTTGTATATTAAATGTAATGGCAGGCAACACTTGACACTTGATTAGATTTCGAATATTAGAATGATTTTAAATGTT
Source organism: Bombyx mandarina (assembly GCF_003987935.1). Next base: position 3,481,466 of record NW_021011480.1, read on the forward strand.
TAAAAAACAGATCATTGTATTCTCCTAAGAAAATGTCATTACTTCTCATCTAGACACGGCAAGACAAACATGTAATAGTTTTATAAAAAATATAAAGATAATAATTGTATAATGGTGTGGAAGTGTTCAAGCAATCTGCAATATAATTATAATGAAGCAGTTGTGTTTTTAAATAGCCCCTCATCACCTAAAAAACCAAATCCCCTAAAATTTAACCGTCCAACAAAATCTTTGCTTTATTTTAGTAAGTGTTGTTATTTTTTTTACAAACTTTACATACACATTTGAAAATTACAACGTTAATTGTTTTAATATTCTGGCTAATGTATTTTGGGATTTTTGTAAAGAGCATTAAATTCTTTACGAAATTCCATATTTTTACTGAAAAGATTGTTGAAGTTCCTTGTTAATTACTTGATCGTGTTAATTACTAAGATTGGCTAAACATTTAGTTATCACTTATCAGTAGCCGTAAATAAATAGAAGAATAAACCCTAAGGGTAAAAATAAATTAAAATATCACAAGCTCGTTATTTTTGTATTCATAATATAAAGAATTTTTTAAAAGATGTACATTTTTCACTGAAGTAGGTCTATGACATTTTTATGTGTTGGCAGCACTGGTCTTTAGTGTCATTCAATATTATGACTTTTGTGATGTTTATTTTCACTGTTTTTCACACATATTTCCCAATTATTGACTAAATCTAATTCAGGATGAAATGCAATGATTTTGAGAAAAGCGTAAGTTATTTTAAACAAACGAAAACTATTGTGATTGAAATAAATGGTAATAAGAAAATTAATATAAATTATTGTATTGTTTACAGAAGTCTCGCCACATGAATCTTGAAAATTTAGATAAAGCTTTACATGATTTAGGCATGCTGAGTGCAATAACTGAAGCGAGGCGTGAATATTTACGTGAAACGAAGTCTAACTACAGTGTAATGCGGTTGAACACGCGTTATGTATCAAACGTCACAGTCGGATACTGCATGAAAAGAGCGACGAATAAAAACAGACTGTGTCCTTACGTAGTGCCCATTAGGCACAGAACCAAGAGTGAGAACTCTGATGCGCTCGCCAATGACCCGAGTGATAATGGATGCGAATTCAAAAGCAGTATGTTTGAGCCATCAACCAGTAGCTACATCCATGACTGCATAAAAAGTCCAGCGAAAAGATGCCAGTCCCTCGAGAACCTCAATCTAGCAGTCGAACCACCGATAAACGCGGAAACATCCCCCGAAATGGATTGTGTCTCGACACGAATACAAAAACTACAAGTTGATGAATGACATCAGCCACCAAGACGTCAGAATTTAGTGATAACCAACAAGTCATATTTACTCTGAGAGTGGTAGCACATAGCAGTAGTAGAAGTGATCTAAAGGATGTAAAATAATATGTTTATCAGTGTATTTGTGTTAGGGAATAAGTAGTGGAATATTGTTGTTCCTAGCTTGGTGTAATTGATTTGATTTTGCATGTGTTGTGTATGTATTCTAACCTGATTTGTTTTTAATGCAATTAATGGGAAATGAAAAATCATAGACGAAATTTAATGCTCAAAAATTTTAAGTACAAATTGATACTTTTGTATCAAAATATTAATGAGTTTTGAAACTTCAGTATTTGTTGAATATATTATAGTGATTTACTAGCAAGTATGATTTTTTTTTTCTTAAACGAGTCATGTCCCTACTTTATCTAACATAATGTAACAGTACAGAAATAATAATAATAAACATATTTACATTTCCTTATATTGAAACATAAAACATTGTATTACAATAAGCATTATTGTAATTGTTTCCTATAAATAATTGACAACAGAGAAGTTAATACAGTGAATGATTCTTCTTGAATTATGTTAAAAAGTATGTACATGTAATACAAAAATCTTAAACCATTTTGAATATTGTATTAATTTGCTTTATGGATGTGTTAATTTTAAAGATAAACAAATAATTAAAGACTGCATTGAGATCTCACTTAAAAGCTGAGCCATTATTAGTTTGAGATGCATTCTAGTAATTTTTCATGTTTTTCATCTTTATTAAAAACACACCTCTCAGGTTTGTTAACATATTTTGTTATTTTGTTCAAATGATTTAATTAACAGATCTTTAAAAATAAATATTGCTTTAAATTACTTGATTCATTTTCAAGTTTGAAATTCCTGCAGCCTGCTTATTTTTGAAAATTGTTACCAGCTTGAATTTGTATATAAGTAGGCTTCATATTTCTAATGACCCTCCTAGCTCACATAATATGTAGAATCATTCCCACATTTATCTCACAGGTGATCTCATATTTTAATTTGACAATTTCCAACTTATATTGTAAACTGAAGTGAATACTCATAGCTGACTCAATATCGACACATAATATTTATTCATTTACCTTTCACATTCAAACAGCCACATTGTTCTTTTTTTCAAAATATACTAATATAGGCCAGTGAATTATCATCCATTCTTACCCTCAGCCTGTAAATATTAATTTGATACACTATTGAACCGCTTTTAATCAGTTTTAAAATTATAGAAAAATAGCCTCCCCTAAATTAAAACAAAACTAAAGTTGTGTTCAAAAAATATAACTAACCCATATAATCGAGAAGAGAAAAGCTAACAGAATGTAAGCCCGCACCGGTAGGTACCTCCTTGCTTATTTCTGTCGCAAAGTAGTCTAGTAGTTCCGATTTGAAGTACGGGAAAGCTATAACATAATACTAGTTCTTCTACTAATACTACATAATACCAGTTACTTCCGCTTACTCCATACAGAAGAGGGCCGTTCGGATTATCGATAATCACATTCTCACGGATCGTTTGGAACCTCTGGGTATGCGAAGGGACTTCGGTTCCCGCTATATTTTGTACCGTATGTTCTCTGAGGAATTTTTCGAGATGATACCATCATCTCGTTTTTACTATCGCGCCGCTCGCCACCGGAGTAGAGTTCACTCATACTACCTGGAGCCACTGCGTTCAACCAGTGCGTTTCCAGCGATCTTTTTGCCACGTACCATCCGGCTTTGGAATGAACTCCCGTCTGCGGTGTTTCCCGAGCGCTATGACATACATATCCTTCTTTAAACGAGGCTTGTGGCTTAACGGTAAGCAGCGGCTTGGCTCTGCCCCTGACATTGCTGAAGTCCATGGGCGACGGTAACCGCTCACCATCAGGTGGGCCGTATGCTCGTCTGCCTACAAGGGCAATAAAAAATAGTTAACATCTCATAACAAAACCAATTTATCCCAATGCTACTTTGTCGAGACCTTTCATCAGTAAATGCCTCATCAGTCACCTTAGCTGATAATTATAAGACCGGAATCAGTGTTGGTATTTTTGTTTACAATTTTGTTAAAATGACTCTCTTTGTGATCTTGAAAAGCTTTCAGTATCTATACACACTAACTTAGGACCGTAAAGAAGGGAAGCTTTCAGAAGTATGTTTCTCTTACAGGATAAACTCCATATAGGTGTCTTTGTCTCTTTCCACTATAATTTTCTTTGCATTGAGTTTCCATTATTTGTGATTATAAAGGCGTTGAAGAGGTCTCGATCTAACATTCTAATCTACAAAGGTTAATAATAAGAAAAAAACAAGGATAAAATTAATTTATTCGCACTTTCTGAGTATGCTTAACGCTTACAGAATAATAATAACAAAAAAAAACAATATTTGTATATAAGTATTATTGCATTTTGACTTGATGCTTAAAAATTATTCACAGCGCCTTCACTTTCAATTGTTTCATTTTGGGAGTTTTTCGTTTCTGTTGGCGCTTTTGCTCTTTTAATTCCCAACGACGCTGTTTCTCTGGGTCGTCTTCCTATAAAACAATACTACATTAGATATACGAACAATACCAGTTTACGAATTAAAGAAATTACTGTCTCGTTAGTCGCGTGGTTGGTGACACAATGGAAGCAAATACCGATACTACTACTACTAATGCTGCACTAAGACCCCGGTAAGATTTAGGGTCTTGGACTTCGACAATAAACGCCATCATTCGTCCTGATAAAAGTTGTCCGCTACATTCGTGTTGAGCAATGCACCGGTGTTCGAATCCCACAGGCGGATACCAATTTTTCTAATGAAATGCGTACTCAACAAATGTTCACGATTGACTTCCACGGTGAAGGAATAACATCGTGTAATAAAAATCAAACCCGCAAAATTATAATTTGCGTAATCACTGGTGGTAGGACCTCTTGGGAGTCCGCACGGGTAGGTACCACCACCCCGCCTATTTCCGCCGTGAAACAGTAATGCGTTTCGGTTCGAAGGGTGGGGTAGCCGTTGTAACTATACTGAAACCTTAGAACTTATATCTCGAGGTGGGTGGCGCATTTACATTGTAGATGTCTATGGGCTCCAGTAACCACTTAACACCAGGTAGGTTGTGAGCTCGTCCATCCATCTAAGCAATAAGAAAAATAAAAAAGAATGCTGCGCAACAACATCTTGCCTGTCCGTCACTTGGGGCTCATGTGGAATCCCTTCCACACCGTCAGGGAGCCGTGCTTGGGCCACCCCCTACGGCGCGGCGTTTCTGCGGTACACTTAACAACCCGATCCTACTTCGGCAGAACTACATACCTGCCACCTGAGCTACCGTACCTTCATCACCCCTACAATATATGGCTCACCAAAAACTACAGATTATACTCCGATTTTTTTTAATGATTGACAGATTACTGATGGCCCGGAGGCCTTTCCAGTTTCACCAGGACAGGTGGGCGAGCAAAAGCTCAGCCAGGAAAGGTGTGATTAGCTAACAACCGCCCGAGCGCCTCCGAAGGAGACCTAACAACTCAAGAGCAATTGCTTCGCGAATGAATCTACTACCGGATCGGAATCGCGACCGGATGAGAAGATCCCGCGAGAAACTCAGCGGACTGATGCATGGGTTAGGTTGCACATCGACCTCTTTGTTGAGTTCGACGAGTACGGTTACCGGGGTTTATACTCAGATCATACTTACTGCGAGTATGCGTTCCTTTTCTTGTTTCCGTTTTTCCTCCCGCCTCAGAGCGGCCTGCTCTTGTCTGGCAGCGTGCGCTCCTCGGAGCCAGGCCTCCGCCACCTTCTGACGACGCTTCTCGCACTTAGCTAACGCCTGACATAACACACGGATGGATATGTCATTGTGAATTATTTACTTAATTAGTTATCACAAAAAAATATATTGCGCTGTTAAAATACGGCAAAGCTTCGCCTTTATAAAATTTAATATTTCGCGAAATACGAAAAAAAAAATCATTCAAACGATTTGTGAACCGTTGTATGTTGTGCCGTTACTGTGTTAGAAACATTCCTTGAAGTTCATGAAGTCATATTTTGGCTCACTAGGATACCACCACCCTGTCTATTTCTGCCGTGAAGCAGTAATGCGTTTCGGTTTGAAGGGTGGGACAGCCGTTGTAGTTATACTGAGACCTTAGAACTTATATCTCAAGATGGCTGGCGCATTTACGTTGTGGATATTAACACCAGGTGGACTGTGAGCTCGTCCACCCATATACGCAATAAAAAAAATACATAAAAAAAAATTGAATACAGCGTTGAATACATAAGTTGTACTTTGGTGAGATTTTATTTATTCCGAACCCTAAGCGCGTAACAATATTGTATCTCACCTCTTTGCTGAGCTTGAACCTCTTGAGCTTGTCGAGGATGTAGAAGACGAGCTGCAGCAGCGGGCGGAGCTCGTCCCCGCCGCCGTCCGGGCCCAGCGCCAGGCTCACCAGCATCACGCGCTCCGTCTCCGGGGGCTTCGTTGATGCCGTCTCCCTGACCACGACATCTCGTTGTTGTAATTCAGCTATTCGCAAACTCTGAGACCGCCGGGCACAAGCACGCCCGTCGGTACACGACACGCAATGCATGTACGAGCGCGCAATGTAATACAAAGCGCGGGGTCAACGCTTTGTCTCAGCCGTAGGGGGGGGTGTGCATAGGTAGCTGTACATTTATGTATATTTTAGTTTATCTTACTGATATATGTTTGATTTGCTGACGGGTTCTGATGTACATTGAAGAATATAAAACAAAGCATCATAAAATCATGAAGAGCAAATTAATTGAAATTAGCATTGGTTTCATTAATCACTTTAAAATACTTGTAATTGTAATTTACTAAGAAGAATGGAACCAGAAGAAGATCATTATTGCATCAGACTTTTTTTACAAGAACTTGAAGTGTAGTTAGGTTAAGTCGTCGTGGCCTAAAATATAAGACGGAAGAAGTCCGGTGCATTCGTATCGAGCGATGCACCGGTGTTCGAATTCCGCAGGCGGATACCAATTTTTCTAATGAAATACGTACTTAATAAATGTTCACGATTGACTTCCACGGTGAAGGAATAACATCGTGTAATAAAAATCAAACTCGCAAAATTTTAATTTGCGTAATTACTGGTAATTACTGGTGGTAGGACCTCTTGTGAGTCCGCACGGGTAGGGACCACCACTATTTTTGCCGTGAAGCAGTAATGCGTTTCAGTTTGAAAGGCGGGGCAGCTGTTGTAACTATACTGAAACCTTAGAACTCATATCTCAAGGTGGGTGGCGGCATTTACATTGTAGATGTCTATGGGCTCCAGTAACCACTTAAGACCAGGTGGGCCTTGAACTCGTCCACCCATCTAAGCAAAAAAAAGATTCTGAAAAAATAAGCGGGTGTTGGATACTGACTCGAGGTGCTTGGGCCCGGCGTACTTGTCGGAGAGGTGCAGGTAGAGCAGGTGGCGGTGGTGCAGCTGCAGCGCGGCGCACACGCGCGCGTCCAGCAGCGCCGCGCCCGGCTCCGCGCACTCCGCCACCACGCTCAGCGCGCCCGGCACGCCCAGCCGCTCGCCCGCGCGCCGCTCGCCGCAGTACACGCTCTGCACCACGCAGTACGCGCATACACTCCTTTATTCTAACTTTCTTTACGGTCTTAACTGGTCTGAGATTGAATTGGCCTAAAGGGTAAGACGTCCGGTATCGAGCGATGCAATTGGGTCGGTGTTCGAATCCTACAGACAGGTACTGATTTTTGTAATAACCACCATACACCACCAACACACCAACAACCTCCACATACCTCTCACTTGGTTATGTGTTATTATAATAGAAATTACTTAAAATATTTCTGAGTTTATCAAATAACTAGAATAACCAGTAAACGAAAAATTACAAAGTACAAAAGTACAAAAAACAAAAAAGTAAACATATTATAGTCGTGTATGATATGGACACAATGGAATATTTATCCCCCGTCTCATTTTTACCTATCCACTATCCACCACTAGACCATTCACCACAGCCACATGGAAACACTACGTCCACGATCCGTCTTTTTTTTATTTATTGCCTTTGTAGGCAGACGAGCATACGGCCCGTCATACCTGATGGAAAGTATTACCGTCACTCATGGATGTCAGCAATGCTAGAGACAGAGTCAAGCCGCTGCTTACCGCTTAATACTCTCCACAAGCCTCGTTTGAAGAAGGACATGTCATAGCGCTTGGAAAACACCGTGGAGGGGAGCTCATTCCAAAGCCGGATGGTACGTGGCAAAAAAGATCGCTGGAAACGCACTTTCGATGAACGCAGCGGTTCCAGATAATATGGATGAACTCTACTCCGATAACGGGAAGTGCGATGATAAAAAGGAGATGAGGGAATCATCTCGAATAATTCCTCAGTGCATTCCCCGTTTCGATATATTTTGTCATATAGCATTTGGTTATTGATAATTGGGAATGAAGTTCTTCAAACATTGTCGGAAGGGATATCCAGAGGCGACGGTACCCACTTAGAAGTTCACACAGAGATACACTCCATCATCGAGGGTATCAAGAGATCTAAAAAAAAAAGGAAAATTTCATACCAAATCGTGCATTTCCCTGGCGAGCTTCGCGGCTATCTTCTTCTGAGCGATACAGAACACGAAGGGATCCATATCGTCTTTGCCCAGCTCTATGCGGATCTGCAGCGTGTCCGGAGTGGGCCGCACCACGCCCAGCAGCACGTGGACGAGGTCTTGCCGCTGTTTCAAAACGAATTAAGATAAAAAAATAGCTTATTTATGGGTGGACGAGCTTACGATCCGCCTAGTGTTAAGTCCTCTAATCTACAACGTAAATGCCGCCACCAACCTTGAGATTTAAGTTCTAAGGTCTCTGGTATGTTGTATAGTTACAACGGCTGCCACGCATTACTGTTTCACGGCAAAAATAGGCGGGGTGGTGGTACCCACCCGCGCGGACTCACAAGAGGTGCTACCACCAGTAATTACGCAAATTATAATTTTGCGGGTTTCATTTTTATTACACGATGTTATTCCTTCAGCGTGGAAGTCAATCGTGAACATTTGTTGAGTACGTAACTTATTAGAAAAATTGGTACCCGGTACGAACACCGGTGCATCGCTCAATACGAATACACCGGACGTCTTATCCGTTAAGGCCACGACGACTTCAAATAGAATATAAATCTAATAGAACGAATTTTCAAAGTCCCAGTGCCCAAGTTAGGTATATACGACCTGTCTAGTGCCAAGTGGCTGCGAGATACTGATATGGCAAATGTCATCGCCCACTTTAACGACATTGAAGTCTCAAGGTATTATCAATGAACGGGATTCCAATATGTCCTAAAACGGCTTAGTGTGAGTGCGAAGTCTGTCGGCGGTTACCTTGATGAGTTTGAGCGTGAGCAGCATGCCCTCGCAGCAGCTGCGGCCGCTGCACCACATCGTGAAGCAGTGCTCCGCCTCGCGCCTCCAGCCGCGCTCGTCCGCGCCGCTCACCACCTCCGCGCCAGTCTCGCCTGCACACACACAACCAGACATCAGTTCGCTGAGGTTCTCGCGGGATCTTCTCAGCGGGTCGCGATTCCGATCCGGTAGTAGATTCATTCGCAAAGCAGTTGCTCTTGAGTTGTTAGGTCTCCTTCGGAGGCGCTCGGGCAGCTGTTAGCAAATCCCATCCCTCCCGGCTGAGCCTTTGCTCGCCCACCTGTCCTGGTGAAACTGGAAAGGTCGTCGGGCCACCAGTAATCTTTCAATCATAAAAAAAAACACACACACACCCAACCAAACATCAAACTAACAATTCCGCATTCAAGACTTTCTCCTGAGTTACGTACTTTCAATAAAAGATACGCCCAGATAACTTAACGGTAGGCAGCGGCTTGGCTCTGTCCCTGGAGTTGCTAAAGTCCATGGGCGACGGTAACCACTAAACATGAGGTTGGCCGTAAGTTCACGAACTTCACATCTTTACTTTAATTATAGTGTACACTAGATAGACTACTATGTTTACTGGTGGGACGGGCGTCTTCTGAGCCCGAGTCGGTATTAGTGATATGTGATGCCTGATATTAGAGTGATGCGTATTTCTGCAGCAAAGTAACAGTGCGTTCACATTTTGAAGGGTGGAACAGCTACTATACAATTGAGACTCAGACCTAGTTCATCACCTTCACATTATGATGTCTATGGACAACAATATCTCAAAGCCAGAAAGGGCATTAACTTCACCCATATATGTAACTAGCGGTCCGCTCCGGCTCCGCTCGGGTCTTTAACAAAAAATTTCAACGATATTTGACGTTGTTTTAATTTTTTAAATAAAAGAACACTTATTGCGGCATAACTGTATTAGTTAGACATTTGCTATCGCGACACTTTTTGTAAATAATAATGTGTTCTTCAAAGTCGTAGTACATTATTTTATTCTATCATCAATAGTTTTCGCAAGGCACGTGATGTACGGAATATTTTAGGTAATTTTTTTACACCTTGTGTTACATTATTGGAGTTTTAGTAAGGATCCCTAATTTTTTCCCTATGTCACTCGGGAATAGTGTAGCTTCAAAACAGTGAAAGAATTTTTCAAATCGGTTCAGTAGTTTCGGAGCCTATTCAATACAAAGAAACAAACAAATCTTTCCCCTTTATAATATTAGTGTAGAAGTATAGATAAAAAAGTTTAAAATAAAAAAATATCTACTTTTAAATTATCAAGGTAAAAATTACTACTCTTTTTATATTGCCAAAATATTTCCGTATTGCTCGTTTGCCTCTTAGTTGTTATAAAAAAAAAAAAAAAAATGAGACACTGCACAGAGAATATTATAAGCCACTTATTATCTCAGATTATTTCACAATTTCTGCAACTCTATATATAGAACGCATTTGTTTGTCTCAATTTGTTAATATCTGTAACCTACCAAAAAAAAACCTAAATATACGTACCGACTAGAGTGAAATTCTCCTCCAGAAGCGGTTTGTGTAGCTTCAGAAAGTTCACGGCTATAGACGTGTTCTTGGCGCGACCAATGGCATAGGCGAGCGCGTACGACGCCAGCAGACAGCAGAGTATGCCCTCCAGCCAGTACGCATCCCAGCGAGGTCGAGCCGTTATAGGAACCTGGAACAATGACTCATCGCTATTGAGGCTTTTATCTCCAATACCTGCGACCTGTCAGAAAATTTGAAGGATTTCCAGAGGGCATTTTGTCAACTTATAACCAAATTCGTTCGGTGAGCAATCTAATCCTCACACACAGCCTACTGACTCACCGTATCTTCTCACTGCATCGTGTTCCAGTGGTAGATTCTGCAAAGCACTGATCTTGATAGGGCTAATGTTAGCAACGTGGTCGGGTTAGAGCCAGCTCACCTACTCGGCCAGTTAGGCTGGCATAACCGCTCGAAGTTACCAGCATAGGTACGAAAAAGGTAAGAGTCATTTCCATATGAAATTCGTTGTGATCATGAAATTTAATAAAATTAGACAAACTACGACAAATTTTCACTATCTTACCTTAGAAATAGTAATCTTTGGTTGTTCCATTGTACGAGGAGTGGTTTCCTGGAACCCTTCAAACTCCTCAGGGTCTTGGAAATGCTCAAATTCATTGTCCTCATCCTTAAATAAACAAATTTCAATGCATATTTTATTAAGTAGGCAGTCTAAACGCGTACCCAATTCTAAAACACCTTACACTAATATTGTAGGTCAAAGTATCAATAACATTGTTTCAATCATATTGCTCTCTATGTTAAAGTGCACTACAGGTTTTTAGCAGAAAACGAAGCATGCTAATTAAAACTTAAACACATTTCTCACAATAAGCACCTATAAAATCTATTCCTTAAATTGCTCTAAATCTAAGTTGTTTTAATTTTATTTTACGATTTACTTATAAATAATGAGCCTTCTGTTCAATTATGTATTGTCTGTGTATTTTACACACCTCTAATATTATTTCATCTTCAATTTCAACCACAGCCTCAAATTCTTTAGGTGGTGGTTTCACTTTTTGTGACAGCACATCAGGTACTTCTTCTGTATAATCTGAAATAATTATGTTACAGATGTTTTTTTTTTTATTGCCTTTGTAGGCAGACGAGCATACGGCCCACCTGATGATAAGTGGTTACCGTCGTCCATGGACTTCAGCAATGCCAGGGGCAGAGCCAAGCCGCTGCCTAAAAATGTGACAACATATCAATTTAAGGGGCACAATACTATAACTATAGCACATACAAATACCAACTATTACAACACCTGGATTCATGTCTAGTGTTTGTGTTAATTTTAGTTATTTTCAGATTTTAATCTTGCATCTTATTTTTTTTTATATTATTTCCAATATTTCTGATACTTTACACGTTTCATGATCTTTAAATTAACGTTTTATGTTTGTTTTACGACATCAATGTTTTACGACATGTGAAAACCGAAGGAACTACAACAACTAGATGCTACAAGCAAAGGAACGAATAAGCACATCTATCATACCATTTACGGGTGTATCATCTTCAGCATCAAACTGTTCAAATTCAGCAAAATCATCATCTTCCAGAGTAGTGTCTTCAAAACCATAAACAAACTGTATTCCGCAGAGAAATCCAATCAATAGAAATGTTATCCGCATTTTGTACCTGAAGATTATTATTTTATTTCAGTGATTTTTTTATAATTAATTACATTGATAATTAGTATTGGACATATTCTGTAAATCAAAATCAAAAAAATCAAAAATATTCATAAAAATTATAGCTAGCCTAAATATAAACAATTATAATTTTCTGTGTTTTCTTATTACTGAAATGTAGTTAAAATATTGTTGAGGTTATTTACTAACTTCAATACAGAATTTTCACAGATTGTAATAAATTTTAATTTAATTTCAACAGCACCCTACATAAAATGATTTTTTGTGTTCTAACATTGTCATATGACAGTCAACATTAAAATACAAAATAAGTAAATTACCTTGGAGGTAAGATAAGATTTATCTTAACTCCAAGGTTAGGAAAATTAATGTAAAAAAGGCAAAATAATGCAAAATTGAAGGTGTGTTTTTATTCAGGGATCATGTTACAAATCTTATAATGTCCTTTATATTATGTCATTAATGTTCGTAAATAAATTATTGGATATAATTGGACGCATTTGCATAATGTGCTGATGCAGATTTTTAATCCAGATTTGTTTGAGATGAAGTTTATTTGTTATTAATTAGGTATTTAGTAACCAAAGTAAAATTTCGAAGGTCTAACTCAAAAAACTATGACCGACTTTGCATTTTTATCTCAAATTCTTTCCTTCAACAAAAATATTAAAATTACTAACTATTACCTGTATTTGGTTCCTTGCTTTTTTAATTTTAATCACCAATTCATTAATAAACGGTTGTTAATATTTTCTTACATAAATTATTTCAAGCATGGGATCCTATTTCTTTACATTTGACATCAAAAATAGTTTTGATTTTACGAAGTGACAAGGCGCTTCGTCAGTTTTATGTTTTAGCACTAAGAAATTGCCATTTTAATTATTCACTATTGGTCAAATAAAATCACTCTTGCAACAAATAGCCAATAGGATCGCTTGCAAATTCTCGCAACACGTGATGGAACAACAGAATCCACAGGAAACAGTCTAACGAAATGTCAGCAATAGTAATGTCACCGTGTCACGTCACTCACGTCACATGTTTTTTTTTTTTTACGAAACGGCTACCTATCTTTTAAGTCCAACTGAGTTATTACACTTCTTCAGTAATAATTGTCAATAATGTAACGGCAATTTATTGATGGTTCATTGAAAACTGACGAAATACTTAATGACTGATTAAACAAACAATTTATAAATATATTTTTTGCATTGATGGACGAATGAATTCACGGCCTTGGTCCTCAAGTTTGATCTTTAATCGCTCGTAAATAACTTTAAATATAAATTCAGAAGCTACGATTATATTCGGCGTCTTATTTGTTTAAGCTATGTTGTTATGTATGTATGCTTATGTTATATGATTAAGCTATAATGACTAAATACTTTTCAAAATCCAGTGCATAATTTGTTTTTAAGGGCCTTTATTTACCTACCTTTATTTATTCTTTTACATGCACTTTGTTTTAGCAAATAGGGGTGCGAATAAACTAAAAGTATTAATGGCCGTACAAAGGTAGTTTTTTATACCTTTCATTGTTAGCTATATTGTTTTTTTATTGTTTTAATTTAGTTTTTAGTTAAAGTAGTTATAGTGGTTAAAGTAGTTTTGAACTCCATACAGAAGAGGGTCGTTCGGATCGTCGATAATCCCATTCTCACGGATCGTTTGGAGCCTCTGGGTCTGCGAAGGGACTTCGGTTCTCTCTGTGTTTTGTACCGTATGTTCCATGGGGAGTGCATTGAGGATTTTTTTAAGATGATACTATCATCTCGTTTTTACCATCGCACCACTCGCCACCGGAGTAAACTTCATCCCTACTACCTGGAACTACTGCGTTCAGCCACAGTGCTTTCCAGAGATCTTTTTCGCCACGAACCTTCCGGCTTTGGAATAAGTTCACCTCCACGGTGTTTCCCGAGCGGAGAGGATTAAAAGGTAGGCAGCGGCTCGGCTCTGCTCCTGGTATTATTGACGTCCATCAGCAACGGTGACCACTCACCACTCACTCAGGTGGGCTGTATGCTGAGTGAAACTTTTTTCAAATGGTACCTAAGAGGTTCTTCTTTTAAATAATGTGCAACTTTCGATTATGTATCCTATCGACTTTCTGTTGTTTTTTTTATTCAGCTTAGACAAGAAAGATGGATACTTCGAAAATTCGAGTAATTTTTGAATACGAGTTTCGACGCGGAACTAACGCTGCACAAACAGCTCGCAATATCTATGTTGCGTTTCGAGGTTTGACTGCTAATGAACGCGCCGTGCGATTTTGGTTTAAACTCTTTCGTGTTGTAAATTTTTATTTGAAGAACGAACCACGTGACCTGGACGAAAACTTTTTGTCGCGTAGAAAATTGTTGAAATCACGAAAAAAATGGTAGTCCGTTGGAGCAAGGTCTGGTGAAAACGGAGGGTGACGAATGGTTTCTAATTCCAGTTCCTGTAGAGTTAAAACGGTTTCTCGTGCTGTATGAGGTCTCACGGCTCAAGAAGAGTGGAAATATTCCCATTATAAGTTTAAAAGGCTTTGGTACATCTGGCATCCACATAAATGCAAACAAAAATAGAACCGTATAAACCGTTATGCGCTAAAAACCAATAGAACATAATATATGTATATCGACCAATTAACTTAAAATCAAAAACAGTTAATTACTGATCATTTTTTGTAGAATTGGCTAACGAATTATTATTTATTGCGTAACTGTGCTCTCAAAAATCCGTTACGAACTGTAAATTCGTATGAATGGCATATCACCAATCGCTCTAGTTAAGTTAAGTTAACACCAATATTTAAAGGACATTGTACGATCATTCTTTAACGGCCGTCTGGTGTAGTGGTAAGTGACATGTTCACTACACAAGGGGGTCGCGGGTTCGAATCCCGCCAAGGGAAGATATTTGTATGATAAATACAAATATGAAATATATGTATGTGTATAATAAAAATCTTACATTTATATCCGTTATCTGGTACCTGTAACACAAGTTCTTTACGAACTTATCACGGGACCAGTTAACGTGGCGTGATTGTTAGTAAATATTTATTTATTTATTTATTATTCTGAATTGCCGCTAGAGAAACATTTTCAAGAAAAAAAAAGGATCTTTAACATCCTTCTTACAAAGTCCGTGAACGCACCTAATATGCACTGACTTAAGAACTTATATTGGCGTTCCAGAAAAAAAATATTTATAAATAAGGTTGACTTATAAATGATACTGTATGTAAGATGCTCTGTGTCAACCCTATCCCGCCGTCTCAATGGCCCCGACTGGGCTCTGGCCAGGTCCGGGGTTGGGCGTCAGCTGTGAGCGGCATGAGTTTTTGGTGAGGTTCAACACCCACATACCCCACCCTCACGGCGGATCCGGTGATTTTGTCCTCTACAAAAAAAAAACCAAGGAGTTCGTCCACGCGACCTGCACTCACATAAATTTTTGGATAACTATGTTTTGTGACGAACTTCAAACTCTACAGTGATCTAGGCGACAAACCCTTAAGTCCTGAAACCTGAAGTCAACACTGGAATGCTGCTCCGATAAGGCGATATTGGGGAGTGCTTTGAGGAATTGTTCGAGATGATACCGTCATCTCGTTTTTACTATCGCACCGCCCGCCACCGGAGTAGAGTTCATTCATACTACCTGGAGCCACTGCGGTCATCCACAGTGCGTTTCCAGAGGTCTTTTTTGCCACGTATCATCCGGCTATGGAATGAGCTCTCCCCTCCACGGTGTTTCCCGAGCGCTATGACATGTCCTTCTTCAAACGAGGCTTGCGGAGAGTATTAAGCGGTAGGCAGCGGCTTGGCTCCGCCCCTGGAATTGCTAAAGTCCATGGGCGACGGTAACCACTCACCATCAGGTGGGCCATATGCTCGTCTGCCTACAAGGGCAACAAAAAAAAACAATCGCCTCATCGTGGCCACAGCTGACTACAATCTGAACCGAGCTCACTCAGTAGCCAGCCACCGTCACAGACACAGGGACCCTGGTCATCGTCTTCTCATCTGATATGCTGCTGAGATACAATCCTATGTCCCAATTAAGAGGGGACATCGGACTGTAGGTTAGTAGCGATATACAAGTTGTGATGGCTCTAGTTACCATTTAAAACCAAATAGGCCGTGAGCTCGTACATCATAGATACAAAAAAAAGTACCTACACATTTATATAATATACTCTATGACAATCTCAAATAACTGACTCATTTTATCCTATAATCTTATCTTATACCTTTAAACGAGCAATTCTTGTATAGGTATATATAATCTGAATCTCGGAAACGGCTCCGACGATTTCTATAAAATTCAGTATAGAGGGGATTTCGGGGGCGATAAATCGATCTAGCTACGATTTATTTTCAGAAAATGTTGTTTTATTCGTGTTTTCAATAATCAACTCTTCCCGACATCTATTGGCGAATAATAATATTATTTTTCTTAATTGGGTGCAACTAACCGCTTTAAAGACACAACAAGATGGCGTTATCAAAAAATAATCATCGTCATCATTTAGTTTATCCTATAGCAGGTAAAATCGTTTAATAGCACTACATTCTAAAACAAGATTTGTTCACTAAAATTAGGTTCATTTTTTATACCGGATATAAGCGGTAAATACGTCGTCAGAAAGCATAATTTAAGATATTAGGAAATTAAATTTTAATCACGATTTTTTTCGGGTCACCGTGTAATCATTAGCAAATCCAGTTGGCGTCAAAACCAAAAAAAAACATATGTACTAAGGTAATAAAGTATGGTAGCAGGAGAAGAAAAGATCCACAAAGACTTCTAAAAGTCATTGAACTTTACCCTGAACGTCTTAGTCCAACTTGACGGAGCAGGTCCTAGATTAAGACAAGCATTTAAAATTGAATAAACCGGTTTCAGAGCAGCCTGGCGACATCGACAAACTGGATTATTTGAAGTATAGGTATTGCATGCGGCGTTGAAGGGTAACATAAGGGCCATTTGAAATTTCAATAATACAAAATGATAACAAAAAAGAATACCGAATTCCCCAAAATAAAATTGAGAGTATGATCAATTAAATCAATTAAATATGCATCATTGAGGATAAGTCAAAACTTCTTTAGGTATGTTAATAAAAATTTTATGGGGTCATATAAGACGCTTAAAGAAAATAAAAATCGCCACATCTAAAATGTTCTGAGTTAGCACACATAAAAAAAACTGTCGAATTACGAACAATATATCCTTTATTGGAGTCTTTTGTAATAGTGTTTAATTTTCTTTCTTTAGTTCTGGTGCCTCTTCTTTGCCCTGGTCTGATTACTAGTTTTTATCGCGGTATGAAATATCAGTGTTAAATATTATAATATGATTTTAAAATTTATATTCTAAATGCTAAATGCTAAATATTAACTGAAATTTCTTTAAAAATTGTATTAGAAAAGTAACGCTCCGAAATTAGTATCAATGACAATCCAAAGCATAAATCTCTGTTAAGGAATTTTCAATACTAAAGTCTACTAAATACTAAAACTGTATCAAACAAACACTTCGAAAACCACACAGATTTTTTAAACATTGTTTTATTTTAGAGAACTTTAGATAGTACCTACGTAATTTAAAAAAACTTTACAAGAGTAATACCAAATTTAAGTAACGTTTATTAAAATAATGACATTAAGGACAGTCAGTATTCAGTAATTAACGCTTTACAGATGTAATTAAGCTTCATGAAACTATCGAAATCGTGTCAAAATAAATACAGCAAAGAATAACAACAATTAAAGTCCATCTATATTACACTATCCAAATGATTCAACGACACCACAGAATTGACTAGGTACTTCGAAAGATATCCCACCCTTAGACACGGCCCACCGAGTTTCTCGCCGGATTTTATCAGTGGGTCGCGTTTCCGATGGTATACTCTGCGAAGCACGGCTCTTGCTAGGGTTCGTGTTAGCAACGTCGTCAGGTTTGAGCCCCGTGAGCTCACCTACCAGTTAAGGTTACGCTGATATACTTAGCCTCTCAAGGCTATCACATTAGGTAGGAAAAAAATAATCGAAAGAAGTTTAAATGCATTAAATTTTTACAACTAGCGCTTTTAATGTATGACGAATGAGTAGGTACTAGTAATATCTTAGTAATTCTCTCATGTATATTAAAAAATACTCGCCCTAACGTAAACGTTTATAGACAAATATTTAGTTTAATAGTCACCAGCTTGTACGAGTTCGAATGTTATGCAGGCTGCATTATTGCAATACTGACAATAATTGTAGCATATAATCGTTGGGCGACATTGCAATCTGCTTAGTGCTAAATGATTAGAAGCCCATAAATATCACAACGTGAATGCCAAAGATCAAAATGTCAATTGCATTGCATGACGAATATGTATCCCACTCTTCAAATCGGAATAAAGGATAACTCCGCGGCAAAAATGGGCCGGGTGGTGATAAATTTTGGAGTTAATTCTCCGGCTATTTCATTAGTCGCCTCTTACGATATCCGCGGAGAGATGACGCACTGTTGTTCTAGGTCGACACCACACAATCAAAAAATATTATTACAATGAGACTTGAGTTATTAAAAAATTCTTACACGGACTTCAACAGGCAATTACATCTTCAGGACATCTACTTTCGCCTAATCCAAGAACAATAATTGCATTTAAAAGATTTTGCAATTTCTATACAATTATTATCTTCGATTTTTGCGAGTCATAGACATAATCAAACCCACTTTTACGGCTTAAGGTAGACGTTTCTTTTATTATCATTCTATTGTTCTATACTGCATGTTATTGTTCTATAAAATTATTTATTAATAAAAACAGTATTCATAAATTTTGATATATTAGTGAGGAAAAAACCCTCAGAAGCGGATATCAAATTGGCAGTCAAACAAAACACGTCCATATTGGAATCAGATAAAATTTCACGGAATGATGTGATTCAGTGGTCCTCGGTAAGTGAATATAAGCGCGCTAAGGCCACGATCAATGTCAGTCTGTATGTTGTGCGAGCGCATACACATCATTTTTTAATATTATATTTTTTTTGTTTGTGTATTTTCGACGCAATGGCTTCGGCTGTGATCAGGTTTTGTGCGTTGCTGTTGGTTGCCGGAGTCTGTTTCGCCGATGTTTGTTAGTATTGTTTTAAGTATTTTTGTTTTTATTTCTTAAAACAACATTCGTATCTCGTTCTATTTTTATTTTTTTTGCGTTAATTATGATTTTTTTCAATGTACACATAAATCGTTCTCATTATCTTAAATTGATTGACCTAAAGAATCAGAAGTTCACTTTCAGTTTAATTAATTTATTTATTTTAGCAACGGAACACTAGTCTAAGATCTAATGTGAATATAGTTACGTAATAATATATAATAGTTCTGGAACTCATAATTATTCAGAGACACGTAAGATCAACTTAAGTCACTGATTTTATAAATTAAATTAAATGTGCAATTCATATTACACAGATATTTTGAAGATTATGTTTTAGCGTATAATTTTTGACTAATGGTCATGTCCAATTCTAACTAACGCAAAAGTACAGTACTTTTTTCAATATGCTTAAGCCAACACAATAAGCTATGAAAATAAAAGAACTGTCGACATAAATTTTCGAACAGTTTTCTTTTTTCCGCCATAATTCACATAATGAAACATATTGTAGGTAGTGAACATTTTCCATTCACACTTACAGTTCTCCAAAAAACTAGATTAGAACTATTAGCTATGCCATAGTGCAGGCTTTAAGGCTGCGTGTTGCTCTGGTAAGCGCGTCACCAGCCTGCCTGTTCCAATTAGGTTGCATTTAATAATGACCATGACTTCAATCTCAAAATGACTAATGTCTCTTCAGTATCTTAACACGCGAGTGAAGGGCTCTTACCTAACAATAACGTAAAATGAATTAAATATTCTTTAATTTAATAATTCTTTGTACCATCCGTGATAAAAAAAAAGTTGTAAACATAGACAATTCAAAAGTATTATATTCATGAAACGCCTTGGTTTCTGCCGAGTAGAATTTTAAATCTATATTATTATAGAATCATGATAAAACTGTATTAAGTTATTGATTTTAAAACTAGTTTATTCAAGTGGCCCTGACATTGCTAATATCGATGAGCTATTGAAACCTCAATCATGAGCCATACTAGTATTATATTAATCATTGAAATAAAAAAATGTACTTTTTGGCGGGAATGCGAGGAGTGAGGTTTTTTTTTTTTATTGCTTAGATGGGTGGACGAGCTCACAGCCCACCTGGTGTTAAGTGATTACTGGAGCCCATAGACATCCACAACGTAAATGCGCCACCCACCTTGAGATACAAGTTCTAAGGTCTCGAGTATAGTTACAACGGATGCCCCACCCTTCAAACCGAAACGCATTACTGCTTCACGGTAGAAATAGGCAGGGTGGTGGTACCCACCCGCGTGGACTCACAAGAGACCCTACCACCAGTAATTACGCATAATATAATTTTGCGGGTTTCAATTTTATTACACGATGTTATTCCTTCACCGTGGAAGTCAATCGTGAACATTTGTTGAGTACGTATTTCATTACAAAAATTGGTACCCGCCTGCGGGATTCGAACACCGGTGCATCGCTTCAACACGAATGCACCGGACGTCTTATCCGTTAGGCCACGACGACTACAGTTACTACTACAGTTATTCTGTGAATTATTTTTATTATCATAATTTAGTGTTTCTTCAGGTTTAAACGTATAATATTTAACGTTTAGCATCTGTGCAGGAATTTAGTATCTCGGCTATTTCCCAAAAACGCACTCAAGTCTCAGTAAATTCCTTAAATTATACTGGGACATTATTTAATTTCATATTAACTCGTATTATACCATTTCATTCAGTTAAATCTCAATTACAATTTTAGTAAAACCAAACATCATTTCACATTTCCTATTTCATAAAACAGCGTACGTTTTCATATAACAATTGAGGGTTTTTATAAGCCCCTGACACTGGGAATATTGGCATCGTAGAAATCTAATATCATATTGAAAAAACACATATAGCTGTTTTAATTACAGAAGTTGTGTTTCTAATTCGCATAGCGTCACCTATAATTTAAACCATACCACACAAGATAGCCACTAGTCTATACTAATATATAAATTTACAGTGGTTTTTACGGATGTTTCGTTATAACTACTGAACCGTGCATCCGATTGACTTGAAACTTGGTATCCATGTAGAAAATACATGTACTCAATGTATAGGCTAATATTTATATGAGTGTTGAACTCCCTAATAATAATGACAATAAATAATAATGTTAATTTTAAATGCCCAGCGAAGCGGGCGAGTACGGCTAGTCATACATATAAATGTCATATAAATATGAACTTGTAATGTGTAATGTATTGAATAATTTATGTCGGAAATCCTGGTCTGACTAGTCGATTCTCCCACGTAAAGTTCATGTAAATGTCAGTTCATAAGTTATTGTTTTTGTTTGTATTTTTTTTCGATCTCAAGGTGGGTGGGTCTTCCACATTGCAGCCCTACTTAGCCCTGATGTCTATGGGCTCTGGCCTGAACACTAGCCGTAGACCGTGAGCTCGTTCAATATAGGCAATAAAAAAACACAAATTTATCTTTTATCTCTATGTATAAAAATGAATTGCTGCTCGTTAGTCTCGCTAAAACTCGAGAACGGCTGGACCGATTTGTCTAATTTTTGTCTTGAATTATTGGTGGAAGTCCAGAGAAGGTAGATAAATATGAAAATTATCTTGTTTTCCCTTTGAAGTGTCCCCCATCGGACGGATTCCTTTTGTTTGTTTTAAGTTTATTTTATACAAAAGTTTTACAAAAAGGTATTTTATTTATCGATTGAGGCACTACGAAGTCTGCCGGGTCAGCTAGTTATTTATACATTTGGTGCTAGGTTATCGCGGGTTAAAAAAATACATTTTGGTCAATCTTGTTCTAGTTACCGAAAACTTTGACAAAATACAGATAAATAAATATTTTTGTGAAAAGATAATGTGTAACCCAATTGAACTTGACACTGCATCAATTTAATCATTTTATTCAAACAACTGCAAGTTTTAATTTATATAAGTAACATTTAACGCTATGAATAACTTCTCTTTGATCTATTTGATCTTTCTATCTATTTGATCGTTAATTCTTAAATTGCTTCGTTCTTTAATTCAATGTTTGTTACATGAAATGTGTTCACTGAAAAGCCTTTGCTCGCCTACCTGTCCTGGTGCAACTGGAGTGGCCATCGGGTCACCAGTAACCCTTCCTTCCGAAAAAAAGAAATGTGTTCTCGAAAACTTACGACCGCAAGAACTATTAGTTAATCTTGTGGTAAACGTATAAAACAACAAAACTGTCCTAAATTAAACAAACACATTTGTCTTTTCTTAAAAAATATATCTAATAACCCCTATACAAATATTAACAATAAAAATTATCTCTAGAAATTTTCAGCCTGGATTAAATGTCAATTTAAGTCTACATTCCCAACATCTTTGTCATAACTTATATAAAAAAAATATTTAGTAAATGTCCATAGATATAATAACTTCATGGGGATATTTTTGTAACTACCACTACATTTTTCCGAAGCAACAATGTAATCCCATATCACGGCATTAATTACTAATCGTTAAATTAATTGCTCATCGATCATTGTCATCTGATCTTTGCAATTATGAATGCATTGAATGTTATTGTTACCAATATAACTTTATAATTAACATGGAAAACTAGTTTGCTATTAATCATTCAGCTAATTTATGCTTAACATACCAACCACTGTTCAAAGAATACGACAGAAAAACATAAAATATGGGCATTCCCCGGTTTCCGCAATCGCAAATATGACGTGCCACGTAAATGAACTTCAATCAATATTATCCGACGTTTCTAATAATTTATAATATTCATAACGGTATGTAGTGGTCCGTGTCCAATTGTTATGTATTCATCAATAATCAATTATTCATTGATTGAATATTGTAGACATTAACGACTGTCTAATAATAATAATAAAAAAAAAATGTAGCAACGCGAATAGAAAAAGTAATCATTATTTTGTTCTGGTGAATCTCAACAACCTAAAAGCCGATCCTTCATGCATAAGAAAAGTTTAAAGCAAAGTTACTGAAAATTACGTAAAAAGGTTTTATTACTTAAACACAGGTCAGCTTGACCTTATAGAAGAGTGCTAAAGTAAGGTGAAAACTAATTACTAGTAATAAATTACAGAATCAAGACATGAAGAATATTTTTCATTACTTCAGTGATTTATTGGTTAGCAATCAAGCCATTTAAAATTTCATCTCAAAAAAAAACTTCCTAGGGCAAAAGGCTCATCATTTGTTGTCTATTAATGTATATTTTATGGTAGCGACTGGTTGGAGATCTCTGAAAGCATATTCTTAGTAACATTTTAAGTAGCACTAAACATGCTCCGCGGTTTCACATGCGTTATATTTGTAATTAAAAAAATGAAAGACTTGGCGTATTTTCGGTATAAAAGTTTACTTATATCAATCTCCGGTCCAGACTACCAACTAATTTGTAGAAATATCAAATCATGAAACAGGAAATACTGTCGTATTTTTAAATACAGATAAACCCGGCGTTGACCGGGTCATGTCACTTGCCCCAATAAAAAGTGTCCTACGTATAAACTACCCATAAGAGAGAGTTCATTTAATTAGGGGAGTGCTCTGAGGAATTGTTCGAGATGATACCGGCATCTCGTTTTTACCATCACACCGCCCGCCATCGTAGTAGAGTTCATCCATACTACCTGGAGCCACTGCGGTCATCCACAGTGCGTTTCCAGAGATCTTTTTTGCCACGTACTATCCGGCTATGGAATGAGCTCCCCTCCACGGTGTTTCCCGAGCTCTATGACATGTCCTTCTTCAAACAAGGCTTGTGGAGAGTATTAAGCGATAGGCAGCGGCTTGGCTCTGCCCCTGGCATTGCTGAAGTCCATGGGCGACGGTAACCACTCACCATCAGGTGGGCCGTATGCTCGTCTGCCTACAAGGGCAATAAAAAAAAAATTCTCTTCAGCCATTTATGCGTGATTGTTTAACAAACATACAAATGTACGAACTCCCATTTTTAGGATACTATTTAGTGTGCAGTCTTTGTTGCAACCGGTTGCAAGTTATTACAACCTGTTGCATCGGCTCGGCTAGATTCAACAGCTCAAGATCAAGGCTGTATGATATTATTATATTTTAAAAAGTTTCGGACTACTTAGTCTTAGCTATAGGAATATGTATAATGACCCCAAAAGTAAGATCTGATAAAATAGCTGTTGGTTTAGACAAGTATAAAAATGGGGATTCCAAGATTACATTTGACTAATGTTTTGCCTGATATCTTTGAGCGACACATAAATGCATCCGTCAACTTTCCCAAAAAGATAAAGCAAAACGAATTTGAGTCGATGTGGCTTAAAGGATGAGACGCCCTACATACAGACGGTCTACATAAATTTTTGTGATGAAAAATATTTACTTAACTCGTGTTCACGACTGACTTTCATGATGAAGGAATAAACATCATGTAATAAAAGTCAAACCCGCAAAAAAATTAAATTTACATAATTACTAAGCAATTGAGACATAGACAAGCCTCAAGCCTCAAGGTGAAGCATTCACATTGTCTCTGGGCTGCAGTAATCACTTAACAGCAGGTGGGCTGTAAGTTCGTTCACTCGTCCAAGCAATAAAAATAAGAGATGCTTATTTATATTCAATGAAACTGGTGCGTAATTTATTAAAAGCTATAAATGTAATTAATCTTGTTTCCGGGTTATCTTACTTGCAGATAAATGCACTGATGCTACATAACTGATGTGTGCAGTCAATGTCAATGGAAACAACTTCATAATTGAATCCATTAAAACATCGACAAATACAATATTCCTTTTATAAATTTGCATAAATTTTCGTTTTCAAATCAGCAGCATCTTTTGTTAAGTTTTTTTTAAACTTGCACGCGATGACTCACTGACTGACGCATGACCTGTCATTGAAACAATAGTTACAAATGTCTATGCCAGGCCACTCACAAAGAGGAAGCTCTTGCCGATTTCGTAATAGAACACTATTAAAATCACGGTAAAAACCAAACGGACTTGTCTATTACATTTCGCGAGTTCCGGTAACTTCAAAGAATTCTGTAATCTATTTTAAAAAATGATTTCAGTAGGGAATTACGTGAAACGTATTGGTTAAGATAGGGGTAACTCTTTGCGCAGAACATTTTCAGGTCATTGACACCCTAACGACATACAGTGCCTCTATGTACCACGAACCATGTGAAAACAGTATTGGTTTGGTTTTCTGTATACACTTGTTCCAACTATCAGAATAAAACGCATTATCGATTCGCGGCAGACATTTTTTAACAGATACTTAACCCTGCGTGGGCGAATCAGACTTACAATGTGCACTCGAGTTAAAACTCCATAGCATAAAAGACAAATTTCTTTGGAGAAAAAAAACCTTGAGTAGTCTGGGCCTTGACCCGAACTCCGGATCCGTCACTGTGCCAGCAAACAAGCAAGCAGCAAGCAATTTACATAAATATTTCGTTATGTTTGCCGCGTACCACAATCATGTATACCTACTGCATTATTTTATTGAGGCATCATTTTTATTAGGACTTTTATTAAGGTTTTGAACTTCGTATCTCACCGCTGTTTGAGAGTCAATGACATTTTTTTGATAAATAAATAAATTTATTTGACATTTCAGTCCGGTGTTGCAATGTTCAATCGATTGATTTTCTTTTTTTTGGTTCAAATACTGTTCATCATTGACCTTGGTATTAATAATTACAAAATATAAAAAACTTAGTAAACCTTAAGAGTGATAGCTACTGTTTGTAATAAATGCCGTGTATGTTTGAAAGAAAGGAGTAATGAGTACCCTGTGAGGATATCCAACAATAACTTGGACCTCATATTGAGTAATGGGTGGATTTTTTTATTTTAACATAAGCCTATCTTCAGCCAAAAGATTCTTGATGCCTGGTACCATTTACGAATTCTTGATTACAGCGGAACTCCCCCCTGTGACGGAGGTGTGTCTCGGCTGCATTTGCCAGGCTATCTCTGGATGCAAGCAAGGTCTGCAGTGCGAGGGTGAGACGTGCGGCCTCTTCCGCATCACATGGGGCTACTGGGCTGATGCCGGAAAACCCACTATCAATGGTCTCTCACCTGACGCTCCGGATGGTAAGTTTTTACTGCGACACAGGCATTTAATCATTATCGCGCTGATAGCCTTGCGGTAACGAGCTAACTTGGACCTCATTGTTTAGTCTTTCTGCCACCTTGAGGTCGAAGTCTCAATTGAATTGCATGAGGTCTATGACAATCTAAAAATTGGAACGCGTTACTGCTTAACGGCGTAAATATGTAGAATGGTAGTAGTACCTACCTTGTGCTTAGTTATAACATATCCTAACACCAATAAATGCCGATAGGCTTTCACAGTACCCTCACGAAACACTGCTGCTCATTCTCTGGTGAATCTCTTATTTGCCTTTTACGACAACCACGGGAGTAGACGGTGTGGTGAGCACGGTCATATTCCAGACAGGACTGCAAATACCCGAAAATTATGGAAGCAGAATATCGTTTTTTTTTCCATTATCATAAACAATAACATCATAAGCCCTAGCCTATTAACTATAATGATAATATATACGAAATTCCTGACAAGGTCAACTTCTAACAGCGATGACAAATTTTTATGTAATGGAAAACTCGATTTCTTACACCTAACCTTGATTCCTAAAACAAAAATTCCTCGACGTTCTTTTGTTTTTTTTAAATCTATATAAAAATCTTAAAACTATTTTTCCTCTAAACGTTTCAAAATCATTCGAGAATTTGATTAAAACTAATGTTGAAACTCTTTTCTCACCTAGCCTTAATAATTAATAAAAATCATTACATAGGTATGTACATTAATAAATAATTATACATTTATGTTTTATTTTGTCATTGTACCATAAATATCACCTCTCCCGCTGTTTTGTTAGGTAGTATGACAGCGCGTGTTTTTATTTAAGAAATGTGTTTTATACATTTAGCTCTAGATCAATCTTCAATTAGCCAATATTTTATCAATTTGGCGTCACTAGTACTATTTACTAACAGTGAAAATGATTTACCAAAATAGCTTTCATTAACATTTAGAATCGGGAGTACTAAAAAAAATGTTGCCCAGTAAGTTTGTGTTTTTGGTTCGCGACCTTTATTTCGTATTTCGATTGCCCTGTTGGTCCGGTCGTTAATAACCTTGACTACTTATCACAGGACTGATCCCTGGTTGGCGTATTTTAAGATATCTTATATTCAAAATATATATTGTTTTTTATCAACTCGCCTCGTGTGGGTTTTCAGCAATAACAAAGAAATTCTTGCTTAGGGCTGCTGGAATTTAATATGTTTGTTTTTTGTTTTTTTTATTGCTCATATGGTTAGACGAACTCACAGCCCACCTGGTGTTAAGTAGTTACTGGAGCCTATAGACAACTACAACGTAAATGCGTCACCCACCTTGAGATATAAGTTCAAAGGTCTCAGTATAGTTAGTTACAACGGCTGCTCCACCATTAAACCGAACGTAATACTGCTTCACGGCAGAAATAGGCAGGACGGTGGTACCTACCCGTGCGGACTCACAAGAGGCCCTACCACCAGTAATTACGTAAATTATAATTTTGCGGGTTGGATTTTTATTATACCATGCTATTCCTTCGCCGTGGAAGTCAATTGTGAACATTTGTTAAGTGCGTATTTCAGTAGAAAAATTGGTACCCGCCTGCGGGATATGAACACCGTCGCATCGCTACATACGAATGCATCGGGCGTCTTATCCTTTAGGCCACGACGACTTCGAAATGTTTTTATAAAATTATATTTCTTATAAATAGTCGATGATAATTTGTCGCTGCCCTAATTTAATACCACAGAGCACTCGTATGAATAATAAAATGTATAAAATTTGATATTAAATAATTAATAAAAAAAATTCGAAAGAGGTTTTATTGGGTCGTGCTTAAATCTTTTTTATTATTATTTTCAGCCTACTCTAGCTGCACTGTAGACCCGTACTGCGCCGCGCAGACCGTCCAAAACTACATGAGAAGATTTGGCCAGGTAAGACGAAGCGCATTATAAATTTTAATTTCGCAGAAAAATATAATTTGTAATAATAATGCTATTTTTGTGTCACCTCTATGGACTCCTAAGCCATTTTTCCGATAGTTTCGAAACTTGGTACAGTTATAGAAGGGCCAAGATTTTTTTATACTACTATTTACTATAGTAAATTAGTTCTAAATAATATTGAAGTTTCCGACACGAGACACATAAAGTTGCATCCACTTTTTAGTATATCGAATTAGCTTTTTTTATAAAGTCTCTAAAGACCAATTAGATACGATTAAAATTTTGTTATTTCGTTATCTATAATCTCGTAATAGTAACTACATTTTAACC
This sequence comes from Bombyx mandarina, assembly GCF_003987935.1. The sequence goes on from NW_021011480.1 coordinate 3,509,977, forward strand.
AACTTACCATACCATAAATTCTAAAATGGATTGGGATAAAAGTTCTATAATTAATAAAGTACATAATTATGCCTTAAAAGATTAGGAATACGTTGTAATCGTATCGAGAAATCTAACTATGGTGTTCGAATCCTGCAGGCAAGTGCCTTTTTTTTCACTAATTAATTGTACAATGAAGGAATAATATCTTGCGCCCCATCTGGTAGAATAAGGGGATAAGATAAAACCGAAAAACAATGAACAAACAATTGAATAAAACGAGAATCAAAATTAATAGACGCTTAAATCTTTAGCATAAGATAGATAATCTTCATTTACATATCTAAACTTGATATCCTTCTCAGGACAATGGCTTGTAAACTATACAATGGGATTAATAATATTTCGTATTAACTTCATGTATGGAAGATCCAGTAGGCTTTTTATATTATACATTGTACCGAAGACTGTCAATTGTTATAATTAGCATACGTGCGGTGACATCACCGACAAATAACAATATGGTGGTTACCTCGAACTCCATAATAAATATCATGTCCATGACGTTATGCGGGATCGGAATCACATATTTGTAGAATTAGAAAACAAAACTAATCCACTGTTCCAAAATCATCTATTATTTGTTTTTTTTTTATTGCTTAGATGAGTGGACGAGCTCCCAGCCCACCTGGTGTTAAGTGGTTACTGAAGCCCATAGACATCTACAACGAAAATGCGCCACACACCTTGAGATATAAGTTCTAAGGTCTCAGTATAGTTACAACGGCTGCCCCACCCTTTAAACCGAAACGCATCACTGCTTCACGGCTGAAATAGGCAGGGAGGTGGTACCTACCCGTGCGGACTCACAAGAGGTCCTACCACCAGTAAGGTCTCACTATAGTTACAACGTCTTGCTCATTCGGCCATCTTCGCCATCTCCCTTTTCTCTGTAATTCTGTCTGTGATTCTCTTTTTCATTTCTTACCATTTTCTTTTACTCACGTCCTAACGCTCCGTTCCACACTGTTTTCATCTTACGAATCCTGCATAAGTATTTAATATTTTAATCAAAATATGGCGTTTAATATGGACTAGAGAAAAATTTCCGTCGCTTTTTTACGTATGACAATATTGTGAAAGACATTTTCCGTGTGTACGTTTGACAATTAAGTTTGACAGTTTCATTGATGTCTCATTTGGGTATGATTAATTAAAAATAATAAAAAAGTGCGCGTGCAACTTTGTGCACGTGAAACTTCTTTTTCGATGTGTAGTATTGTGGTTTTCTTTTAACTTTTATCCTTAAATCAGATTGCTCTTGTAATAGGGAATACTGTGTATAAGAGATGCGACATCTTCAACATCTACCACTAGATCGGAAACGCGATCTGGCGAGAAACTCAGTGGGCTGTGTCTATGGATAACTCTTTAGTGACTCCGTATTTGCTATCGAATTTCCTCCGCATCTGCGATCTTTAAAAACGAACATCGTAAAATTTATATTTGTTATATTTTTAGGACTGCAACGGCGACGGAGTGGTCAACTGCTATGACTACATGGCGATCCACAAGAAGGGAGGCTACGGGTGCACCGGCGAACTTCCTTTTAACTATGTAAACGTGTTTAACCAGTGCATCAATGTCTTCGCGCAGTACCGATCTTAAATAGCTTTGTCTAATTGAAAACCTAACGAATTTACTGTAACCTACCACTGCTTTATGGTAATCCGTCAGTCATAGTTTCCATCAGCACCAATATTATTTTTACGATGAATCTCTACAATTCATCTAGAATTGGAATAAATAATGTTCATATAAAAGCATTTTCATCAAAGGATTCTTCGTGTATTCGAAATACAAATTGGAAAATGTAATTTAATAGAAAAAATATATATATTTTTTAACAATCAGAATAAACTAGTCTTTAGAATAAACCCATCGTTTTAATTAAAAAATCGAAGAAGTCCAAACAAGTAAGTATGAAGTCGTCGTGGCCTAAAGGATAAGACGGTGCATTCGTATCTTGCGATGCACCGGTGCTAGAATCCCATAGACCAGCACAAATTTTTCTTATGAAATACGTACTCAACAAATGTTTACGAGTCACGTCTACAGTGGAGGTATAACATCGTGTAATAATAATCAAACCCGCAAAATTTTAATTTGCATAATTATTGGTGGTAGGACGTCTTGTGAGTCCGCACGGATAGGTACTGCCACCCTGCCTATTTCCGCCGTGAAGCAGTTATGCGTTTCGGTTTGAAAGGTGGAGTAGTCATTGTACTGTAAAAATGGAGGCCCTAGAACTCATAACTCAGGGTATGTGGCGGCATTTACGTTGTGGATGTCTATATGTGGCGGTAGTTCTTTTGACGTTCAACAAGTATGTACTTTCATTTATGTTGAATAATTTTTTTTTGATTTGATTTGATATGGGCTCCGGTAGCCAATTCACATCAGGTGGGCCGTGAGCTCGTCCGCCCCTATAAACAATATAAAAAATTAAAACATATCTTTATCACGACAGCAATGACACATTTTTTGGAGACAGAAGAATTTCAGGCGCCCTGGAGGACTTTCCACTATTTGCTAACAAATGTCCGAGTATCGTCAAGAGACCTTTTTTTTATTTTTTTTCGGGCCGGTGGCCGAACCTCCAGCGAGGTCCTCGCGCCTAGGGGGCGCGCGGTGTATGTGGGACTTGACGATCTGCAAGGTGTTGGAAGCAGACCGCGGACCCAAGAATTTTAGGGCCCACTCACTTTACCTCCGTGGTAGGACCTCTTGTGAGTCCGCACGGGTAGGTACCACCGCGCCGCCTATTTCTGCCGTGAAGCAGTAATGCGTTTCGGTTTGAAAGGTGGGGCAGCCGTTGTAACTATACTTGAGACCTTAGAACTTATATCTCAAGGTGTGTGGCGCATTTACGTGTAGATGTCTATGGGCTCCAGTAACCACTTAACACTAGGTGGGCTGTGAGCTCGTCCACACATCTAAGCAATAAAAAAATAAATAAAAAGAAAACGACTCCCCTGCACGCAACAGTGAAAGGCTTCGCGAGTGCATCTACCGCCGGATGGAAACCATGACCAGCTGAGAAGATATTATGAAAAACACAGCAGACTTATATTATAGGCTATTTGTATCAAGTACGGTGGCCCCTGTGATGGTCATTCTTTTTATTTGAACTAGAAGCACTGATGGTTTCCTTTACCGTCCGATAAGCCCCCTCCTCAAATAGGCAAACCATGCGAACGACTGATTCATAAGCGCCTCTGGGACTTTATCATATCAAAAGGCATCCTCACTGACGAACAGTTTTGATTCCGAGCCAAGCACTCGTGCGTCTAACAAGTGATCGACTTCACAGAGCGCATCTAAGTAGTGCTTAATAGTGCAAGACCCGTTCCCACGAGAGCCTCCTTCTTCGATATCATGAAGGTGCTCGACAAAATCTTAAGCACAACGGTTTAATTTACAAACAACAAAGCATGGGAGTACCAGATAGTTTCGTGGTCATCATAATCAAGTCTCGGCCGGAGTCCTGCCAGGCTTCGTTCTTTCTACGATACTTTTAGCCTTTCGTAGCCGTAGTCGTCGAATTTGTCGAATGCGATGAAAACTTCGACCTAATCCATAGACGCAACCCACAAAGTTTTCTGCCGGATTTTCTCTGTGGAACCCGGTGGTAGATTCTGTGAAGCACTGCTCTTGCTTGGAGAGAGAGAGAGAGAGAGAGAGAGAGAGTATTCTTTATTGTACACCAAAAAAAAAACAAATAAACAGTGCGATACACTAAAAACAAAAAAAGTACAATTGGCGGTCTTATCGCTAAGAGCGATCTCTTCCAGACAACCATCAGGTGGACAAGAATTATTTGGAAACGAACTACGCGCGGTGTACCATTCCAGTGAAATACATATACATATATGTACACATACATATACACATACATATCTCCGTAAATATACATACAATTAATACAAAGTATTATAATATAATAATTATTAAAAATAAAAAATAATAAAAATTAAATTTTGCTTCTTTACACATAAATAAGAATAAGCAATTGGACTAGTGTTAGATACGAGGGATACGCGAGTGAAACGCTTGCCTGCTATCAATACACTGTCCTCTATTTGTTGATATACCCCGTATGCGTAGGCACACGCACACATACTTAACAACTAGACTTAGCAAATTCTCTCATGCTGAGCCCATGAGCTCACCTACCAGTCCGCGCGCAATAGAAATAGTTCCTTAAGCTACCAACGATTAGGTAGAGAAAAAAAGTGTGTGTGTCCGCTCCGACGCACGACTGGAGTTTACTGGATATAAAAAATTAAACGAAACAATACGAGAAATAGTTCTATATTACGACAACACGATACACTACAGATTATTAACAAATTAACGAGACACAAAACAAACGACTAACAAATATATGAAAATACAATAATGAGAGAAACGCGCGATCAGTACGAGGCTTTGTGGCGGACTGCCGGCGCAGCAGCCCGGCGTCACCTGCGATAACGCGGCCGCGCGTTGGCTCCTGATTGGCGCGCGCACGCATCACGCAATCAGGAGCCAATCAGGCGCATAACGCATTTCGTGTGACATGCTAGTACGATTTTGGTCCCCATAATTTTCATACCCCGGGCCTATATATGTAAATCGATTCTAAAGGAGTAAACTCCAAAAAGTACTTCCATCATGCTGGATCAAGACATGCCTGGGGAGTCGACGGAAACAGCCTGTTGCAGGGAAAATAACGACGACGGTTATCTGACCTGATAGTATTAAAGTTAATGTTGAATTTCAAGCGAAATTCTATTTTATTGTACACAATAGGTCCCAAACAAAAATCACAACATAAATAACGCCACCTACCTTGAGACATACTATCGAAATCTTAGTTGGAACAGCGCCCCTAGCGGCAAACGTAGGCAAACGTTCCAACTCCATACAAATTTGAGTTCAGTTTTACGCGATATTCTACTTCTATATCGTTCCCTCACTACTGAGGATCGCGACCACATGCGACGTACTTCCAATGTGCTCGATCATGGGTGGCATGGACTGCATGGTACAGACTACCACCGAGTGCTTCTCTTGCTAGATCTGACCATCTGGCTGGTTTTCTGTCTACGGCGCGTTTGCCCTCTATGCGACCCGTAATCATGAGCTTCTCTAATTCATGTCTGGGAGACCGCATGATGTGTCCGAAGAAGCTCATAACACGTTCCCGGCAGATGGAAGAGAGCCTTTTTCGGATGTCTAGCTGTCTTAGAATGGACTCGTTTGTTCTCATGGCAGTCCACGGTATTCGTAGCATCCTCCATTACACCCACATTTCAAAGGCATCGATCTTTTTGATATCCCGGCTTTTTATGCACCATGTCTCCGCCCCATAGAGGAATATGGGAAAGATCAGTGCCCGCACCAAGCGCACTTTGGTTTTATATCGCGATACTAAAGTTAAAAAACTCGTACTAAGCACACAGGCTTATATCTTAATTTCATCAACGTAATATAGGCAACACGTGATTATCCTCAAGAAATATATGCTTTCGATACATTATATCGATAAATACAATTATCGATAGTATCAACGGAGCGTGACTGGAATCCGTTAGTTCTTTACAAAATATTTCGCAATTCAAGTCAGTCAACAAAGAATTCAGTTTAAATTTGGTCGAACAAATAGAGGAACATTAATTATTTTATTTCACGATATTACAACTATGACAAAAATACTACAGTAATATAATTATAAAACATACCATGCGTCACAAACATCTTATTAACTATTGCTGAGAAATATTGAAGCATAGCTACAACACCCTGGCTGAGTCTTTACTCGTTGACAATGACCAAGGGCAACTAAACGAACGAACGACACGAGCTGACAAATATGATTTATCGTGTTCCAATTCTGTCTTTATCCTGTTTATTCTCCGAGCCATTGTTTTTTTCGAAAATTACCAATTCTGATTAGATTGAATTAAGGAGCTTTCCCCCTAATATTAAACACTTCAACCGCAATTATTTGAACATTATCTATATCTCAGAATAAATAATACACGAACAATAGAACCAGGATCTAAATAAGATCATAAAAGTTCAAGAGAAGTCGCATTTATGAATTAATATCAAACACACAGCGTATTAAGTGCGCCCAGTCACGCTGCTTAGCTTACATGTTCATAATTTAATGAATTCCAAATCGTGACTTGAAACCGCAATGAACTATAAGAAAGGACGTGGGCGTAGCTGTAGAGGTCAAATTAGTTTTTAGTCAATTGCGGACAAAGGGATATTTCTGATATGTTGTATCATCAATAAAAATACGCCTGGTAAAATTGTTGTAATGTGAAATAATTGGTATCATGTTTTTGCTTTTAAAGTTTACAATGAGCGCATCGCTTATGAATTTATTACTGGCGGTAGGACCTCTTGTGAGTCCGCACGGGTAGGTACCATCTAAGAAATAAAAAAAATAAAAAAAAGAATTGCTGGACCAATTTTTTTTGTTTTTTTTTTTATTGCCCTTGTAGGCAGACGAGCATACGGCCCAGCCGATGGTGAGTGGTTACCGTCGCCCATGGACTTCGGCAATGCCAGGGGCAGAGCCAAGCCGCTGCCTACCGTTTTATGTTAAACTTTCGTAAATATCTATATGAGGTTCTACGAAACGAAATTTTGACAAATGGGTTACGTGTGGATTGTCGGTCGGGTAAGTTCGAAATAAAATTCTAAAATAATATTACATTTTTAACACTACAAGTCCGACTGGCGGGACTTTTGTGAATTTTCGTGAGTTCGTTGTTCCGGACTGTTGGTGAAGATGATATAGAAATAATGTTTACACTGATTTGGTATGAGGTTTTAATATAAAAGCGACACAATAACTAACATAAAATACAAAATGAGTTGAGAACCGTACAGTTAAACTAAGACTCGCAATATTTTACTGGTCGTCGTCGCGCGCGCTGAGGGCGTGTGTTTTCGCGCTCAAAGAGCTCTGTCTCAGCGGGGGGGGTAAGGCGGCGGCGGGGGCGGTATCGCACGTTCGGAAATTACGTTCCGTTATATCCTCCCCCTCCGAGTCACTAGAACGCCTCGTTAGTGGCTCGGCAGAACAACAAGACGGGGCCGTCCACGCAGGCGTCGAGGCTGTACTGGAGCTGAGACCTGACCGGTTTGATTATGATACGGCTTCAAATGAGAAGCATGAAATTTCCCTAAAACCTGCGAATTCAAATCAGTAATCTCATAGGTAGTAGGACTAACGATATTGCTAATCTGGTAGGGTCCGTCACGCTTAGGCATGAACTTCTTCGTTCTACCTTTAGCGGCATCACTTAACAAGTGCGTAGAGAGAAGGACTAGATCACNTGAGACCTGACCGGTTTGATTATGATACGGCTTCAAATGAGAAGCATGAAATTTCCCTAAAACCTGCGAATTCAAATCAGTAATCTCATAGGTAGTAGGACTAACGATATTGCTAATCTGGTAGGGTCCGTCACGCTTAGGCATGAACTTCTTCGTTCTACCTTTAGCGGCATCACTTAACAAGTGCGTAGAGAGAAGGACTAGATCACCTACTTGGTAACTGGGACCAGATAACTGAATTTTGTCGGATTGATACTTCCTATCATCCTGATGTTCAGCGTAAGGCATTGGGTCTCCCCCTGGTCTGAAGATATCCTCGTTGCACTGCAGAAGAGTAGCTAGGCGGTCACGTTCGGGAGGACACAGCATAGTTCCCTCGTCTTCTCTTAAGAAATCAGCAGCAGAACAAGGCGTGAGGTCACTGGGATACTCGAACTCCAATGGAAAAACTCGTTCAGAACCTTGGTAGCGTCATGTCGAAGTATCGAAGTCAATGGCTAAACCAGCTGCTACTAAAAAATCTACACCCAATAATGTGTCATTATCCTGGGCGTCCGGGAATACGACGAATTCTGTGAGAATCATCTTACACGGTAATAACTTCACGTCAAGTGTCGTTGTCAGCATTTGTCGTGTTTGCATTGAACCATCGGCGAGCTTAACACGCATAGAACTAGACACAAAAGGCTGATTATGCTGTTGCAGTAAGGCGTAGAGTGAAGAACTGGCAACAGTTCGCTTGGCTGCGGTGTCGATTAAACCCCTACCTCGGATTCCTAAAATCTCTATACCTAAAATAGGTCGTCGCGCGTTGCCATTTTGCGAAGAAGTTACAGACGAAAGGGTGACAAAACTATCACAATTAAAATTTGTGGTCCCCTTAACCGGTGCATAAATTTCCAGTTTATGTCCTGAAAAATTTTTGGTCACCCTACTTTTATTATCGAATTCCTGGTTTTGTCCTGAAAAAATCATGGTCGCCCTAGTTGGTAACGGACCACGTGATGGACACTGACGAGAAAGTTTCGTTTTCCATTTATGTCTATTATTTACGACGCACTGATTAACACAAAATTCCCTAGGAGATACTGATTTCAATTCGCTAGGTACATGAGTGCGGTTAAAACACTCCCCCTGCTTAACAGGACGAGATAAGTATGTAAACAAAGGCGTATCATCGGAACGCGGCAAATTTGAAACAATTTGTTTATCAACACGTTTATGGGACGAGTTTACATTACATTTACGGGCAAAATTATTATTTACGGGGGGTGTACTTACATTATTACATGATACCAAACTTATCTGAGCAGTGTGTAGCGATGAATTAACATAATTTGGGCGCTCGGTATGAACACTACTGGATAAAAACAAGTCAGGTACAGCCCCAGTAAAAACCATAGGTAAACTTGCCAAATTACTCACCTGGGCGGACGGCTTACCAACAGCTGATGTCTCAGCGGTCGTTGTACCTCGCGATCGCGTTCGCGGTATTTGAATAAAATCGACCGCGCTAAAATTTGAACTACATTTGGAACAATTAGAACGTATGACTCCGCTCGCGCCGCAACCGTAACATTTAATATTATTTACTTTACTAACTACGTTATCGTTACTGTCATTCGCGGTTTGTTTTAATAACAATTTACGACACTGATCACGCGTATGACCGTAACTTTTACAATAAACACAGTATCGACGTTTCTCGGGTTTTTCGGCGGTCGGAGTGGCGTCGGCGTTATCGCCTGACGAACGTTGGCGCGGGGAAACTTCTACAGCGGCCGTAGGTACACGCTGCGTTGCAGGCCGCGGCGGCTCGAGTCGAGCGCGGGCGGCGGCGGCGGCACCCTTTGATGTCTCGGCGACGGCGTTTGAAGTATGCGCTTCTTTCGTAGAATCCTCAATACTTCGTGCTTTTTGCAGGAGAACATTGAAACTGGTGATTTCCTCTCTACGAAGGCGTTTACGAATTTTATGATGCAGTAATCCGTATATCATATCGAGCTCCACTTTTTCACATAGGTCGCCTCGAGGTAGCTTCGCGAGGAGTGCTCGAGCCCTGGCGACAAACAGGTCGGTTTTCTCCATAGGCTGCTGGCCGTCTGCGAATAGGTCGACATAAATTCTGTGGGGTGGGCGGCGATCACCAAAAGCACTTCGTAGATTTGAGATGACGTCTTCCCATGTAGAAACTTGATGCTTGATACCCTGCCACCAGGTAGCGGCGGTGTGTGTCAGCAACATGGAAATACCTTTTACGGCTACGTCATCGGGAACATTGGCGGCGTCTCTGTACGATTCTATTGCGTCGATAAAACCTTCTACTGACTCGTCTGCGCGTCCGCTGAATACAGATTTGCAGCGGCTGAAGTTGTTGGCGGGCCGATGGTCGAATGTAGGAGTCGCCGACTGCCTGACGCTATCTAACAGCTCCCGGAACGCGTCTAGCTGCGTTCGTTGAAGGGTGTCGATCAGCATGGTGATGTCTTCCGGGCGGAAGCAAACACTGGCGGGCGGCGCGTCACTCGACGGCGCGTGGGGCGGCGACGACGCGGCTCTCGCGTCGCGCTCCTCGGAATTCGGCATCTTCTTCGGCGGCATTATTTGACGACGGTTTAGTCGGTAAAGTCAGGAAAACACAAATCGTTCATGCAGGCACAATAATTTCTTATAAATATCACTTCACAGCTAAACGTTCGGGCGCCATTTTTAACACTACAAGTCCGACTGGCGGGACTTTTGTGAATTTTCGTGAGTTCGTTGTTCCGGACTGTTGGTGAAGATGATATAGAAATAATGTTTACACTGATTTGGTATGAGGTTTTAATATAAAAGCGACACAATAACTAACATAAAATACAAAATGAGTTGAGAACCGTACAGTTAAACTAAGACTCGCAATATTTTACTGGTCGTCGTCGCGCGCGCTGAGGGCGTGTGTTTTCGCGCTCAAAGAGCTCTGTCTCAGCGGGGGGGGTAAGGCGGCGGCGGGGGCGGTATCGCACGTTCGGAAATTACGTTCCGTTATACATTTGATTTTATCGTTTAACACCTGATTTAGGTACTAGTCAAATCCGCACCGCTTTGCTGGCCTATCATTAATTTGACTTTGGTCTTGGCAATTTTCCTTAAACGAAATCGTTCCAGCCGCTTCGGAATCTATATACTGGAGCCCATAGACATCTACAACGTAAATGCGCCACCCACCTTGAGATAGGTATAAGTTCTAAGGTCTTACTATCGGCGGTCCGTGCTCGAGTCGTGGTCGAGGCGATTGGCCAACCCCACGTGGAGGCTACGGACCGTCGAGGCAGTTTACCCGGTCTTTGATGACTGGGTGAATCGTGGCGAAGGACGTCTCACCTTTCGTCTGGTGCAGGTGCTGACCGGGCACGGATGCTTCGGGAAGTACCTGCGCCGGATAGGGGCTGAGCCGACGACGAGGTGTCACCATTGTGGACACGACCTGGACACGGCGGAGCATACGCTCGCTGTCTGCCCCGCTTGGGAGGTGCAGCGCCGTGTCCTGGTCGCAAAGATAGGACCTGACTTGTCGCTGCCTGGCGTCGTGGCGTCGATGCTTGGCAGCGATGAGTCATGGAAGGCTATGCTCGACTTCTGCGAGTGCACCATCTCGCAGAAGGAGGCGGCGGGGCGAGTGAGGGAAAGCTCTCCTCACTACGCAGAAACCCGCCGCCGCCGAGCAGGGGGTCGGGACCGGGGTCGTATCCGTGACCTGGCCCCCTAAGAGCTAGGGGTCCCACCCGTTTTGTGCGGGGAGAGACCCAGACGAGGGGTGGCGTGCTCTGCACGCTCACCCGCAATAGGAAGCCGGGTGATGGTAGACCGCGTTCCCCCGACCGCTCTGGGGGAAGGTGTAACGCGGCGCCATCAAAGCGGGCTCTCGGCCCGCTGAACGAGGGAACCGGTGGTCGTTTCGCTGGCGGCCACCGGTCCGGCGTCCGTGGGACGGTGGGATGGATGTAATGTGCTCTGCGTCAACCCTGTCCCGCCGTTTCAATAGCCCCGACTGGGCTCCGGCCCGGTCCGAGGTAGGGCGCCGGTTGTGAGCGGCAGGAGTTTTTAGTGAGGTTCAACTCCCACATACCCCACCTGCCGCGCGGGTGGGGATCCGGCGATTTTCTGCTGTGGAAAAAAAAAAAAAAAGGTCTTACTATAGTTACAACGGCTGCCCCACCCTTCAAACCGAAATGCATTACTGCTTCACGGCAGAAATAGGCAGGTCGGTGGTACCCACCCGCGCGGACTCACAAGAGGTCCTACCACCAGTAATTACGGAAATTATAATTTTGCGGGTTTGATTTTTATTACACGATGTTATTTCTTCACCGTGGAAGTCAATCGTGAACATTTGTTGAGTACGTATTTCATTAGAAAAATTGGTACCCGCCTGAGACTCGAACACCGGTGCATCGCTCAACACGAATGCATCGGACGTCATATCCGTTAGGCCACGACGACCTTATAGATATCGACTTAAATGGAAAAATATATTAATTAAGAATTAAGAGTAAAATTTACGTCGCGACAGATTCGTTACGGCTAGAGAGAAAAGATACAATTTAGGAAGAGCGAGAGTGAGAAAATAGACAGAGCGTCTCGCGAACCACTCGACCATCGAGAGAGGGAAAGAACAAAGCGAGCTAGGTCGTTTCTCTTATACACAGCATGCACAAGAGAAATTTGATTTAAGGATGAAAAATGAAGAAAACCACAATACTACACACCGCAAAAGAAGTTTTACTTCTTTCACTTGTACCAAATTGCACGCGCACCATTTTTTATGTTATATTTTTTTATATGTTGTTTCTGCTTTGATAAGGAACGGAACACCCGAATCTTTTATAATTTAAACTTGATTGCTTATTTTTGCATCCGGATCTATTCCGGATCTGTTCGACGTCATATCTCATCGGACTTAAAAACAGATTAACGGCTTATATATTCCATTTCTATATAAAGATACAATTGAATGATGTTTATGACTCCAATGAAAAACGATGCTCGCATCATCAAGCGATTTTTTTGCTTGTTTGCCAATGTTTTTTTTTTGCGTGTTCGATTCCAAGAAGAATGATGTTACGTATTAAACAGATTAAGCTCCGCGATATTTTTAAATAGAATGGTCCAGTTAAGCTTTGCGTCCGCAAAGTATGGACCTGTACAATTTAATATTGTCCACTTAAATATGTCTATAAAAGTTACGTGACCTTTTGGTTTGTTGTTTTTCGAAATGTGTCCGTTTTATTTGTTTGGTATTATGTGTCTACTTTGTTCCGCTTTGGGTACGTAATATAAGATAGTTATGATAATTTTAAAGGTTGTTCAGTACAGATTTTTCCTAAGGCTTATATTTCAAATTAAAAATAATGTAAATACTAGATGTCACAAATGTTAACAGTGCGTTTCTAGAGATCTTTTTAGTCACATACCATCTGGATTTAGAATAAGCTCCCCTTTGACGTATTTCCCGAGCGCTATGATATTTTCTGCTTCGATTCAAATGAGGCTTGTGTATAGTACCTACTTAACGGTAGGTACTTGAGACCTTAGAACTTATATCTCAAGGTGGGTGACGCATTTACGTTCTAGATGTCTATGGGCTCCAGTAACCACTTATCACCAGGTGGGCTGTGAGCTCGTACACCCATCTAAGCAATAAAAAAAAGCGGCTTGGCTCTACCCATAGCATTACTGCCGTCATCAGGTGGACCGTATGATCGGCTGCTTACAGCGACAATAATCAAAAACGATGAGTTACTCCCTATTTTATGTTCAGCGGTAACTGTCGAAGTCGTCAATGCTAAACCAATACTCATCGTTGAGCACTTTTAAGACCTCATTCGAAGAATTACACACACCGCGAAAATCCAATCCAGAGGTTGCAAAAAAGATCTCGGAAAACGCTCTGTGAATAGAGACAGTGCTTCTAGTGAGTGGGGATGAAATAAAACTAATCAATTCATGTTCAAGTGGATATTGGAGCCCTTAGACATCACAACGTGATGTTGATTAGACATGAGATCAAAGTCAATGAATAAAATGATCAAATGAGTCAAATAATGATATGAATATAGATCAATATATCAGTAGAATTCAATTTTTTTTTCCTACCTAAGCTGATAGCCTTGAGAGACTATTTCAGCGTAACTTTAGCTAGTAGATGAGCTCATGGGGCTCAAACCGGAGTGAACACTGACCCTAGTAAGAGCAGCGCTTCGCAGAATCTACCACCGGATCGGAAACGCGACCCACTGAGAAGATCCGGCGCGAAACTCAGTGGGATTAATTTCAATAACTGCCCGCTTTTCTCTTATTGCACAGGATTACGTATTTCAAACCTAAACAGCTCTTGTATCCGATGCTTGTGTCACGTTACCGGCTGCGATCTGTCTCACAAATGCACGGACGGTTACTGCGGGCCATTTTACATCTCGAGGGTGTACTGGGTGGACGCTGGGAAACCGACGCTGCCTGATGATGACCCCAATCGGAAGGAAGGTAGGAAGATTTTTTTTATTGCTTAGATGGGTAGATAAACTCACAGCCCACCTGGTGTTAAGTGGTTACTGGAGCCCATAGACATCTACGATGTAAATGCGCCACCCACCTTGAAATATAAGTTGTAAGGTCTCAAGTATAGTTACAACGGCTGCCCCACCCTTCAAACCGAAACGCATTACTGCTTCACGGCGAAAATAGGTAGGGTGGTGGTACCTACCCGTGTGAATTTACAAGAGGTCCGACCACTAGTGAGATATTTGATATCGAAGTCCCATTTCCTATAAATGAGCGACGATACTTCGACGTTCCTTAAGGCTCCTGTTAATGCAATTAGAGCAACATACTCAAAACTCGTAAACAACTTTTAGTAGGTGTATATAACAATCGCAATTTGGCTAAACGTAGCTACGCAACACAAATTATATAATATATAATATTATTTTCATTTGTGAAACTTTCAGCATTCGAAGATTGCGCAAGAGACTACAACTGCTCCATTAGAATAGTCGAGAGCTACATGGCTAAGTTCGGAAAGGTAAACTGGATTATTTACAAATAACAAATTTAGTATTACTTATATGTATTTATTTTATGTATTTCATTATATATGTACGTGTATGTATATGTTTATGTTATTTATGTGTGTAATTGTGTATGTATATAGTTTGATATTATGTATTAGTGTTTATTTTTGTTATTTTTATTGCTAATTAGATTGTACTCATCTACCCACTAATGTAAAGCTTTCCTTCTTTGAGAACGGTTAGCTGNATTATGTATTAGTGTTTATTTTTGTTATTTTTATTGCTAATTAGATTGTACTCATCTACCCACTAATGTAAAGCTTTCCTTCTTTGAGAACGGTTAGCTGGTAGATAACTCAATTGTTGAGTTAAGCTCGCCATTTTTTATATCTTATCCCAATTACTGTATTTTATTAACAGTGTGTACAAATAAAGAATAAAGAAAAGAAAAGAAACAAATATCCACTATTAGGTATATATTTGAGATAAAGAATGCGCACATGTACAATAGTTGCCATTAATAAAAAAAAAAAATTAACTATCTTACCAAACAGGCGCTGACGTGTTCAAGTCTCCAAGGGGAATTCTCAAACAATGCATTCACGAGTACGCTTAATAACATTTAGTTTTCGTTTTCGGTATAATATAGTACATATAAATCTAATAATAAATCCAATAATGTTGGAGGTGGATAAATAATCGTCCGAAATAAAAAAAAAAACTGTATGTATATTTTTTATATTTATTGCCCTTGTAGGCAGATGGGCATACGGCCCACCTGATGGTGAGTGGTTACCGTCGCCCATAGACGTCAGCAATGCCAGGGGCAGAGCCAACCCGCTGCCTACCGTAAAGTACTCTCCACAGGCCTCGTTTGAAGAAGGACAATATCGAAGGACTGAATACCAATTATATTACACAGAAACCACAACAACTATAATGTTTATTACTGATGTTAGATCATCTGTTAAGCCCGCACGGGTCAGTACCACTACCCTGTATATTACAACAGCGAAGCAGTATTGCCTTTGATGGATGGGGCAGCCGTTGTACTATAAAACTGAGATTTAGAACTCATGTCTCAAGGTGGGTGACGGCCTTTACATTGTTGATGTCTATGGGCTCCGGTAACCATTTAACACCATTAGGGCCGTGATGAATTCGTTCACTCATTTAAAAATTAAACAAAAAACATTACTTAAGGTATCCACAGTACGCATTTCCGTCAGGAATTACGCATATTTACAAAATATCCTATATACCTAGTTCGATTCTTTGATACCAGTGTGATTAGAACGTTTGCCGCTAGGGGCGCTGTTCCAACTTTGAGTTAACTTTTACGCTATCGAGAACGTTAAAAAACTCGCAATAAGCACACATAAATTTATTTTATAACCTATAATTTGTAAAAGTTGTAAACTCCTGTCACTGACGGTTGAAAAATATATTTTTTGTATTGCTTAGATGGTTGGACGAACTCACAGCCCACCTGGTGTTAAGTGGTTACTTAAGCCCATAGACATCTACAGCGTAAACGTGCCACCCACCTTGAGATATAAGTTCTAAGATCTCAGTATAGTTACAACGGCTGCCCCACCCTTCAAACCGAAACGCATTATTGCTTCACGACAGAAATAGGCAGGGTGGTGGTACCTACCCGCGCGGACTCACATAAGGTCCTACCACCAATAAAATTTCATTATTTTCAGGACTGCAACGGTAACGGCGTGACTAATTGCTTCGATTACATGATGATCAACTTCCACGGAGGGCGCGCTTGCTCCGAGCCCCTATTCCTAAGCCCACAGGGTCTAAAATGGCTCGCGCACTACCAACAATGTCGATTTTAACCACAACCCACATTCTCGTTTAGTATAAATCTATACACTGTACAAACTATAAATTCATTATATCAATATAATAAATAATTAACTTATTTTCATTGATTTGACTCATTCATTAATTATTGAAATTCATCATATTATTATATTAAATAATTAAATAATTATGTATAATTTAAATACTATTTTCGTTGTTTTGCGAGAAAAAAAAAATAAACAACATACATAATTAAATATGAAAAATTTATTTTCGAGCATCAGTCAAATTAGATCTACATTTTGTAATCTTCGTCTAGTATGAACTTAAATTAACTTTACAAATAAATTTACTTAACACTAACCTAAATATACCCTCCTCATATTTATTTAACACATAAATAGCGTACATCGAAAGAATGGTTCTTTCATCAACATTAAATTTGACTACTTTCTGATAATCCCTTAATTATATATACTAAGTAAAAAGATGTTCATTGTTTTTATTTTGAATTGATTCGAATAAATTTAATAATTTTATAAATCTAGCAACATTAAAATATCATAGACAAATATGTAGAAGTAAAATAGGAAATAATGTTTTTTAAATAATCTGTGTTTCAATATGCCCTATTCATAGCGAATCAGTGTGCTTAGTGCGAGGTTTGCCGCCAGGGGCGCTGTCCCAACTCCATACAAATTTGAGTTAACTTTTACACGATCGAGAAATTGAAAACCTCACACTAAGAACACACTGAAGGAGACATTTTTATGGGAAAACGAGCCCATAAGGAGAAGTTAAGTGAGAACCGGAGCCCAAAATCACGACGCACTACTCATCTCAACTCAAACGCCACAGCCCACCTTGAAACATACCTGATTGATCTCATTTGTGTTGTATATTCGTATCATAGCCTAAAGTTCAAATAGGCACACTGAAAGCTTCATAATTACACATCTAAATCTTCTAAAATTCTAAACCTCCTAATTAGATATGTATTACCTTAACTAAACACAATTAAGCTATGATGGCATATATATAATTTTTTTAAAATAATAAATAAGATAATGATTCAAAGCGCATTGGGAAATCATTAGGAAACTCAGGCGAAAGTGACAAGCGGAGCCGGTGACCGCCAATCTTCTTCGTCAATCTCTTCGTCTGATTCTTCCTGGAATCGGACCTAGAAATATAAACTTGGGTGATTTCTTTTTATGGGATGGAGCCACTTCTTATTTCACGTAGGAATTTCGTTTTGGACCGGTGGTAGAACTTGAAGACTCAATCGAGAGTCGCTTCCTAACTGCCCGAGCGCCACTGAAGGAGATCTAACATGTCAAATGTGCAATCAGACCAGAAACTCGTTGAATTATGGTAATTGAACATAAAATATTCCTTTGTCACAAACATCATTAGTGCGATCCTGCGGACCAAATGGTAAACAGTCAACATCGTCCAAAACACGTCCTTTCGGCTCCTCCCGATCCACTAACGGTGCTTTTAGGTACCCCAAGCACCGGTCTTCGTTCTCGTCGAACCCGTCCACTTGCGACGAAGGGCTCGGCGAGTAAATTAACCCACAGACACAGCCCACTGAGTTTCTCGCCGGATTTTCTCAGTGGGCCGCGTTTCCGATCCGGCGGTAGATTCTGCGAAGCACGGCTCTTGCTAGGGTTCGTGTTAGCAACAAAGTCAGGCTTGAGCCCCGCGAGCTCACCTACTAGTTTGGTGAATCTAAAATATCTAAAATAACGAAGTTACTAAATAGGTAGGAAAAAAGTAATCTCTAGGACCTTAAAGTATACGAATGAGTGATTAATAATAATAAAAACTCACCCAAGGTGCTGTCCGTTTCGCGTTTGAATTCATAGAGCCAGCCTGATTAGCTTGCCATAACTGAAATAAATGTTGCCAGACTTTAAAAGGAGACTTTCTTAATACCAAAACTTTTTTTTCAAATCGTTTATTTGAGAAGCTTCACTTAGTATGTACTTATAACAACTATGATTAAAAATGAATGACACTATCTAATATTAATCGATATAATGACACTATCTAATATTTCAAATACTGGTGAAAGGATGTCTTGCGAGTCCGCAAGATTAGGTATCACTACCCTGCCTATTTCTGCAGTGAAGCAATAATGTTTGCAATAAGCTTTGAAGGATGGGCGGCAGCGGTTGTACTGTAAAAACTGTGATCTTAGAACATGTCATATCTCGAGGTGGATGGCGGCATTTACGTTGTAGATGTCTATGGGGTCCGGTAACCACTTAACACCAGGTGGGTCGTGACCTCACCTACCCATCTCAGGAATCAATATGGGTATTAAATAATTAAATATAATTAAATATAATTAAAAATTACCTGATACGCGTCATTGAAAGCGTGTGCCAGGGACAGAGCGAGAGCGCGTGCTTGTTTCCTTTGAGAGCAAACGAACACATGGACGATATGTGAATCGTTCTCATCATTTCCCTTCGCTCCCTCTACAACAGCGAAAACTCGAGAATTCGCCACGTCAGCCGAACAGTATGAGATGCTACGAAAAAAATAAATATTTCAATTAATCTTCTTCTTTTTCTCCACTTTATCCCACTAGGTGGGGTCGGCACAGCTAATTTTTCTCTTCCATTCTCTTCTAATCAGCCGTCATCTCAACACTCACTCCTCTCTCTCTCATATCGTCATTCACACACTCCATCCATGTCTTCTTCGGTCGACCTCTTCCCCCTCTACCTTGCACTACCATTTCCATACATCTCATATACATACATACATAAATACATATCATATTTCAATTAATGACTAAATCAAAGAGTAATAGACACTTATTGTAGCATACTTATTATACATCTAAATAAACACAAATACAAAAAATAACGGGCGGTCTTATCACTAAGAGCGATCTCTTCCAGACAAGGTGGAAAGAATCATTTTAGGAAAGAACGTGTAGGTGAGCTCGAAAGATTATAAGCCGGCGGTGTTGCTAACACGAACCCAGGTAAGAGCCGTGCTTCGCAGAATCTAGCACCGGATCGGAAACGCGACCCACTGAGAAGATCCAGCGAGAAACTCAGTACCTAGGTTGTGTCTGAGGGTTAATTTAACCCGTCGCTCGCAAGGGCTCGGCGAGGACGGTAACCGGTGCTTGAGGTACCTAAAAGCACCGTTAATGCCTCTGAAGAATCTCGATTTTACTGGTGGTAGGACCTCTTGTGAGTCCGCACGGGTAGATACCACCGCCCCGCCTATTTCTGCCGTGAAGCAGTAATGCGTTTCGATTTGAAGGGCGGGGCAGCCGTTGTAACTATACTGAGACCTTAGAACTTATATCTCAAGGTGTGTAGCGCATTTATGTTGTAGATGTCTATGGGTTCCAGTAACCACTTAACACCAGGTGGGCTGTGAGCTCGTCCACACATATATGCAATAAAAAAAATAAAAAAATATATATCCGTAATGGAGTGTTTAGGGCGACGTCGACTATTTACCATTCGGTCCACAGCATCGGGTATGCTGTTTCGGTTGCTGATATTCCATAATGGCTTAGAGCGATTTGTAGCTTTTACTAAAACGCTATCATTATTCCTTATAAATGTTTTGGTTCAACGGTTACGTTATAAAAAAACAGCATTAATTAAATAAACAAAACAACATCGTTTTAATCATAAACATTTTACGATGAAAGAAATTATGATTTAATTTTTTTTTTATAATTGCATTGTTAATTATTTTTTATACAATATAAAACTAATTAAGATACAACGTTTTATAGACAATTAATTTATCGCGATTTATGTAGCAATTATTTTTGCAATAAATTCTTATGTATTATGAACAAACAGCTACTACGAGAGTCGTTGTCTCAATGAAAAGTCGTTGACTTTTTCAAATGGTATCATAAAATTTTCAAAACAGTCTTTTTTTATTACTTAGATGGGTGGACGAGCTCACAGCCCACCTAGTGCTAAGTGAGTACTGGAGGCCATAGACATCTACAACGTAAATGCGCTACCCACCTTGAGATAAAAGTTCTAAGGTCTCAGTATAATTACAACGGCTGCCCCACCCTTCAAACCGAAACGCAAGAAGTCCTACCACCAGTAAAAACGCTTCACGACAGAAATAATTATCCGTCCGCGACGAGGCAATTCAAAGCTGCCGTGCGTCGCGTGAAACATGTCTTGTCGGGTCCCCCGGATTCACTCTCGGTGCTGTTAGGACCCTCAAGCACCGGTCACAGTCCACGTAGAGTTTGTCGACTACGACGAAGACTTCGACGAGTGAACTAACCCAAGGACACAGCTCACTGAGTTTCTCGCCGGATCTTCCTGAGTGGGTCGCGATTTTTTTGTTTTTTTTGTTTTTTTTTATGATTGAAGGATTACTGGTGGCCCGGAGGCCTTTCCAGTTTCACCAGGACAGGTGGGCGAGCAAAGGCTCAGCCAGGAGGGGTGGGTTTTGCTAACAGCTACCCGAGCGCCTCCGAAGGAGACCTAACAAGTCAAGAGTAGCTGCTTCGCGAATGAATCTACTACCGGATCGGAATCGCGACCCGCTGAGAAGATCCGGCGAGAAACTCAGCGAGCTGATTCATGGGTTAGGTTGCACGGCGAACTCTTTGTCGAGTTCGACGAGTACGGTTACCGAGGTCCCTAAGCCTGCTCCTAGAGCTGAAGGCGTCTAGTGCAAAGGTTATTGGATCTGATGGATCCGTAAGGACGTGTCTAGGGCGTCGACGGTGACTGGCTCCTGCATGATCAGGATTCGGGGAGTAGTCAGCGGCGGCTACGATAAGGCGATTATCATGACGCATAGCCTTATCGAAGTACCGTTCCGACGCTGACTTC
>NW_021011480.1:3531239-3551084 GCF_003987935.1 Bombyx mandarina
ATTCAGCCAGGCTGATGCCCAGCGTGTGCCAATCCACCACAGTCCTCGTGACGGGAACGGAATCGGGAGCGCGACCGAGCTTCATAACGACGGGACGGTGGTCTGAATCTAACTCTGAAACTACTTCGATCGAGTGTAAGCGCAGAGTTACGTTTTTTAATAACGCTATATCGAGTATATCCGGGCGATGCGCGATATTTAGCGGGTAGTGAGTCGGGGTTAGCGGAGCGACGATATCGAAAACGAGATCATCAACTAACGCGTCAAGCCGCCTGCCATTCAGGGTTGTGGTGTGTGAGTTCCACCTGATGTGTTTACAATTTAGGTCGCCCGCCAGAATGACAGAGCTCCCCATGCCGAGCAGCGCCTCGATATCACTGCTTAGAACGATCTTATCCGGTGGAAGATAAACGGACGCGATAACGATCGGCGCGTGTCCCGTCACTGAGATTCGGCACACTGATGCTTCGATATTAGCGAGCGCAGGAAGATCGAGCGGGACGCAATGCAGGGCTCTTCGGGTCGCGATTCCGATCCGGTGGTAGATTCTGCGAAGCACTGCTCTTACTAGGGCAGGATCTGCTAGTGTTAGCAAGCTCTCTCAGGTTGAACCCGTTAGCTCACCTACCCGTCCGCGCGTAACTGGAATAGCTTCTTAGGCTACCAGCAAATAGGTAGGGAAAAATAAAGAAAGACAAAAATACGATGGAATGGCTTGGACTCAATGTTACACCATCGTTTTCAAAGAAATAATTCGTAACACAGAGGCTATTACGGCTAGTGCTACTCCAATGTCAAACATAAATACTTAATTTGAATTATTTATACGGTAATATTCAACGTTTGTTATCAGATTGAACCGCATAAGAGCTTAGTTTAAAAACACGTTACTGGGGTCAGGATATCAGGACAAAGTAATAAAATTGTTGTTTTAACATCGGTCCTTGACACTTATGTAAATTTTGAAATCATTCGAACGTCCTGTAATAAGCGCAAATTACGATGGAAGTTTTGCGTTACTTAGATACAAGTCAAAACTTTGAAAACTTTTTAGTAAAAAGTGGTTCTAATTCCTCGGCCTAATTTAATGGCCGTCTGGTGTAGTGGTAAGTGACATGGTCACTACACAAGGGGGTCGCGGGTTCGAATCCCGCCAAGGGAATATATATTTATTTGTATGATAAATATAAATGTCTTTTCCAGGGTTATGGATGTATATTAAATATTAAATATATGTATGTGTATAATAAAAATCTTACATAATTTATTTCCGTTATCTGGTACATGTAACACAAGTTCTTTACGAACTTAGCACGGGACCAGTTAACGTGGCGTGATTGTTATTAAAATATTTATTTATTTATTATTCGTGTCAGCTTGTTAGTAAAAAGTGGTTCTAATTCCTCGTGTCTAAGACTCGGGAAAGCCAACGAAACTAGTACATTTTAAGTTAATTTTAATGAGTTACCTGTAAATGGAAACCGCTAATACGTTATTCTCTGTTTCAGCATCAGTCACAATGATTCCTTTTATGTTGATGTCGACGTTAACTTTTTGAGGTTTCTTCTTCAGGGCTGCAATAAAAACAATTACAATGATTAATGTTCGTCTGAAGATTGAAATTCGACCATATGCATTGGCATTATAAGATTTAGATTACATTTATCTGTTACTTTTGTTCGAAGGGTTTGATATTTTTAAGAAAAGGAAATGACAATTTCCAAAAAAAAATTATGGTAACACTAAGTTCGTGTTTTATTTTCATATATATGTTTTATTTTTGTTATATTTGTTTTATTTTCTCTATTTAGTGTTTCTTCACGTTTAAATATGTAATAACGGTGATTTATTAACTGTTTAGTATCTGTGAAAGTGCACAAATGTGGAAAAATCAAACAAAGCCGCCGAACGTAATTTCTCGGGATCCTCCAAAAAATCCACTATAAAAGTCTCAGTAAATGATCACAATTTTACTGAGATTATATTTCATACCATATCATCTCATCTCATTTCATTTTATTTCATTTCGTTTCACTTCATATTATCATTTTTCATAAAAATAAGCATATAAATTAAAATAAGACTTGACCTAAAGGTCTTAGTTACCAGGTCATAAAATCCCTTAAAAAAAATAGCTACTAAACAAAAAAGTATAGGGAAATAAATTAGGGGTCAAGGACCGTCTTCTGATAGAAGTATCTGTAACCACTTTATTTTTACCCTGTGACATGTTAGAATCGTAAACGATGTACTTTTCAAGTGGCTTACTTTTGGCAGACTGTAAGGCGGTGCGTACACCAATAGCGGTGGCGGGGGCTGAAGCGGCTCGCTCGACCGGGGCCGAGCCGGCGTAGCGGACGTCCATCTTGCTGTTCGGATCTCGGACTTCGCGCCACCAGCCCTCGCCTTCGCAATCAGCTAATGCCCATTCTTCACTCAATTCTGAGAACCGACATTTAATCAAACATAGAGTTTTTGCTAAGGCTCCTGTCAAAATAGAAATTCAAATGTTAATACGTGAAGCTAAAACTTTGTTTGTACGAAAATTGCGCGGAGGGAGGAGTATGAAATTTCCTACACTTATAGAGAAGGAGTGCAGAATGCTATTTTTTTTAAATTATGCATAAAAAATACAGTAAATCAAACATTACACAGAAACTACCTCGTATTTGACATACCTACACACGCTTATAATAGGTTGGGGAAAAGGTGTTTTAGAATTATAATATGTATGAACATGTAATAAAATCTCTTTGGCTTATATACTATTTGTATGTGGCTGGTTTTCGTAAATTATTTTATAGAAAAGTAGACGATATTCAAATATGAACGCATAACGCCTTAGTGGTTCGCAACCACGATCACTCAAGTATTCTAAACATCCGAAACAAACATAATAATGAAATAAACATGAGATTCAATTCTACGATTTTGATTTAATTATTATATTGGCATACTCTACTCTAATTTTTTTCGGACAGCAGATGGATTTAGGCTTCGTCCAATTTAATTAAATTTAAAATAACTTTATAATTCGTTTTTTATGAAAATTCATCTGAACTTATTTTCAAAAGAGACTACTTACTGTCTTATTTTTGTTCGTCTCTGAAATTTTGGCATTTTAAAAATTTTGCCGCCTCTCATATCATGCCACGCTAGGCCCCGGCCTCACGGGCCTAGGCGCAAATCCATCACTGCGAACTTCACACTATTTGATATTCTACTCTAATTAGGTCAAGTTCGAATAACCGACCTCTGCATCCTCTAGTGACGTTCAACTAAATTGATAAAAGAGATTTCGCCACTAACGATCCTACGTCGTCTGACCCACATAAATTTACACTTGTGCACTTATTACGCAGCTCCGCTATTAAGCTGTTCCTACAACAGATTGCTTAAATATCAAAGGGCTTATACAGTAAATAAATAAAAAATACTCGCCCGACACAGGACAAACAATTGAAACGGATAGTATACAAAACGTTTCCCGATTTTAGTGTTTTTTTAATTACTGGTGGTAGGACCTCTTGTGAGGCCGCACGGGTAGGTACCACCACCATGCCATGGAAATCGTAATTTAAAAATTAAGAAATACAACTTTTTAGATACCTATTTCTGGTTAGTGATAAGAGATCTGTGCCAGTGTTTTTATTTTTATTGTTTTTAATCATATATTTTCCTTTTAATTTATCAACGTTAAACTCATTGTTATGTCCATGCTATTAATATTTAAAAAATTGTCAACTAATAAATATACACACTCACGAATTGGAGCCTTAATTGAAACTTAAAAAACTTATTTCAACTGGCGTGTAATTCTTGTTTGCCTTTGGCGTCGACATGCGTTAACCTTGTTAAACTATTCATAATAACAATTAAACCAAACTTTCGGTCATCAGACGCAAACTACGTAACTTGAATGAATATGAATACACTCATATTTTTACATTGATTTTCTCTTTCTTTCTCTCTTCCTAGCTAGTCATCCCACACGGTGATGAAGGGGTCAGCTTTCCTTATTTTTCTCCTCTTTTCGCTCTGTATTCGACATAATCGTCAGTAACATTGCATTCCGTCTTCCTTCAGCACTACATGTTTCCCCCTAATCTTGGGTCTTTTTCTAGATCGGAGAGATCAAGCAACAGTGCCAAATTTCCGACATAGTCTAGTGACGTCCCTCTTACTTAACCATCATCTGTTTACATTGATTCGTTGCGTCTAAATCGAAACGCCTATAAGCAAACGTCGCATTTAACCATGGTTATCTAGGCCAGACAGTGTTGATAGTTAACTGGGTCGCAGTTCAGTATTAGGCGCAATAAGTTGAACCTATGACACAAGAATCAGTCATCCGACGCGATTAACATGTAATAAAACGTTTTTGTTTACGTTGTCTGTGTTATCTTAGAGATTTTATTTATTTCTGGGTCTATCAAGGTTTTCTTGAAAATAATGCCTTCAACCCGTAATATTATAATGATGTTATAATAATAATAACTTAAGTGTACTAGTCCCAAACTATGGTTCCCTGTATGTACTATGGGAACCAGAGACATATATACATTCATACATTACTTAAATACGTTTAAATGTATTTAATACCCAGGAAAAGAGAAAACAAAACTGTTCATCACACGAATATTTGCCCGATGTGGGAATCAAATACCGTCGAGTAATCACGCGCATTAGCCATTTTACTAGCGAATTAGACCACTTATTACCAAATAATTAGTACCTAGTAAAGTAGTAGTCTACCTATTCACGAGATTTTTTCTGGTGGTAGCGTTCTCTGAATTCACAGGTATGGTAATCACTATCAATAATTCCGATTTAAAGGGTGAGACAGCCACAATACAAAATGGTTAATTGAAGCCTGAAGCAAACGAATTATGGAGCGTTTAGTAGTGTAGTGCAAAAAAAAAACATATTTACAGTTAGAAATAAATTCTTCAGAACTACTTAGTCTATCGCATTTTCTCGTAAGCTCGGTCCTATGTTTGTCTCGTATTCAAATCAAAAAGTTACTGAAGACGTTCTTAAGAATGAATAATTTAATAAAATTGAAAAGAAAATTTTTTTACACGCCGCTACAAAGCACATATGCATGCATTTGCGTTTACAGAAAAACAACATTAGTATTGAGATTTTGCAAGTTATATTTGTTTTTGTTTACAATAGTGGATAAAGGGAAATAGCAAGAGACCGTCGCGCTGCGTCACAAACGTTTGCCATTAGACACTTGATTACTTGATGATACTTGACACTACTAGCTACTATTATATATTCCGGGTGGTGTTTTTTTAAACAACTATTTTATCTAAACTCTAGTACCACAACAATGTCGTTTATAAAAAATAACTTAAGTACATACATCCGCTCTTCATCCTCACCTAAATTTTTATCTTGGGTACATTTACATATTAATCTCAATATCGCATACCTATTTAATACCCGAATCAACTGCCGCTTAATTACAAACATATTAGAGACGTTTTATCGTAATTTTGTTGAATATTCAGCCTCATATCTTAAAGTGGGTGGCGGCGTTCGCGTTGTTATCCAAAAGCCACGTAAAGGTTACCACTAAACACGAAAAGTGCCGAAAAATACGATCCTCTCTAGACCAATAAAACAAATTTAAAATTTAATCCCTCTCATACCCCTTACTTCGCTCATATATTTCCAATACTGTAAAATTCAAACAACGTGGAAGCCATTTATATAAATTACTAGCTGACCCGGCAGCTTTTGTATAAAATAAACTTAAAACAAACAAAAGGAATCCGTCCGACGGGGGGGACATCAAAGGAAAAACAAAATTGTTATTTTTATTTAATTTCGAGCATTTTCATACAGGGTGGCCCATAAGTCCTTTGATATGAAAAAAAATTTATTAAAATAAAACTAATTACATTATGAATTAAATTTTTATTTACATAAAAAGCTTAAAAAACGGGAATTATTTTTTGAAAATAACATCTCCTAAATGTAATCCGTTGCGATCACGGCACTCTTGCAAACGACGTCTAAAATTGTCGATGACTGCGCGGCACGTCACTGCTGAAATGCTTGTCATTTCTCTGCGGATGTTTTCTTTTAGGGCCTCAATTGACCGCGGGTTTGTGTCGTATACTTTAGCCTTAAGGTAGCCCCACAAAAAAAAATCCATCGGGGTCAGATCTGGACTACGTGGAGGCCAGGAAATGTCTCCTCTCTTAGAGATAACTTTGCCAGGAAAAAGTTGACGGATAACGGGCATAGCAGTGTTAGAGGTGTGAGAAGTGGCCCCATCCTGTTGAAACCACGTCCTGGCATTAAAGCCTGAAAAGTTTTGCAATTCTGGTATGAAAAACTCTTCGATCATAGCCACATATCGCTCCGACGTAACAGTAACTGCGCGCCCTCTGCCATCCTCAAAGAAGTAAGGCCCTAGGATACCATGGGCTGACATAGCGGCCCAAACAGTCACTTTCGGACTATGTAAGGG
This sequence comes from Bombyx mandarina, assembly GCF_003987935.1. Next base: position 3,537,727 of record NW_021011480.1, read on the forward strand.
CTTCTGATGCTTAAGTTTTGGATTGATGGGGCTCCAATAGCGGCAATTTTGTTTACTAACATGCCCGTTAAGATGGAAATGAGCCTCGTCAGAGAACATTATGTTATTGAAGGAAGTAAACCGATTCAACATTTCATTCGCATAATTTTGTCTTTGAATACCGTCAGTTTCCTTTAATTCTTGAACCAACTGAATTTTGTAAGGGTGCATATGTAAATCTTTCTTCAAAATCCGTTGTAACGATGTCCTGGATACGTTTAATGCTCTGGCGCGCTTACGAGTTGACTGTGTCGGATTTTCGCGAATAGACTGTGTCACTGTGTCTATGTTTTGTTCCGTACGTGACGTCCTTGGGCGACCCAACCGCGGTTTATCTAACGTCGAACCGGTCTCCTCGAACTTAGCAACCCAGTTCTTAATCGTTTGAAGAGTTGGAGTGTCGTCAAAGTTGTGTAAACCTTTGTGTTCTCGAAATTTACGCCGCGCAACGGTTGCCGAATTGTCGTTTTTATAAAACTCGCGCACACAAAACGCACGGTCCGCTCCGGTAAAACGCTCCATCGCGACTAAATTCCCAGAAACCGAAGTTACTCCCCCCGCTTCCCCTGCACCGCTCACGCGCGCCCTGTTCGTTTTATTCAAATTTTACTTTTCAAAGGACTTATGGGCCACCCTATATTTATCTACCTTTGAAACCTTCTCTAGACTTCCAGAAATAATTCAAGACGAAAATTAGTCAAATCGGTCCAGTCGTTCTCGAGTTTTAGCGAGACTAACGAACAGCAATTCATTTTTATATATACTAGAGGTCCCGCAATAGTCGAAATTCGACTATAATTATTTAAACTTGTACACTATTATGATTGTATTTTATACTTCTTTATTCACCAATTTCGCCAAGACTACACTATAAAAAATATTAACAAAGACAAACAATATTGAATCTATTCTCAATTTGACAACAGACGTCAAGAACAAAAGTTTGACAATAAATAGTATGCGTGTGTGCGTCAAATACATGGTATGTAGTGTGTGTAATGTTTTCTTTATTGATTTACTGTATCTTTTATGCATTATTTAAAAAAATATTAGCATTGTGCACTTCTTCTCTATAATCTCTTATAAGTGTGGAAAATTGCATACTCCTCCGTCCGCGCAATTTTCGTAAAAAGGGATACAAAGTTTTTGCTTCACGTATTAATATATAGATAGAAGATAGATAAGGATCTTGGATCTTACCATTATACTCTAACTTTTAAATACTGACAGCGCGATATGTTTTTCTTTCGCATTTGGATTGTCAGCCAGCGTCTAACTTGAACGAACGAAACAAAGCACTAAAGAGGATTAGATTCGATGTTTTTTTAAGATATTGTGATTTATGGTATGTCCAATAGGCGGGCACTTAAGACATTAATAAGATTTAACAGCTTGCGACTTTCTCGCTTTAGTTTTTTGCGCTCTATCTATGCTATACATACTCTGCTTGGAAACGGATTGTCGTCCTATTCTACTTACACATCATCTTAACCTACACATCTTGTGTTATAACGGTTATTATTTTATTCTATTAGGTGCGTATTGTATTAGATCCTCATGCTAGTTTAATTATTATCATAGAAACTATACTGCTACTAAACTTGTTCATCTTAAGTAGGTACGTAAAATTACCATTACGGTGTTTATATTGTAATCTGTGGGCATTGGAGAGCACATCGTAATCCTATATTCATACGCTGGGCGTCTTATCCTTTAGACTTCATATCGTACGGTAGATGAGGGCAATTACCCGGTAGCGACAAGTGTTAAAGAATGCAGCGTTAATATTTTATTTTATTTGATAGAACACTGGCTGTTAGTAAATATTAATTTCATTTCTGTTATAGAATAATCTTTGTTTATTTTATTTTCTTTTCATTCGTGGATTATTATTATCTTATAAATAAATGAATTATTATTATATAAGGTGAGTGGTCATTTCAAAATCGCGCAAAACAGAGATGTAGTGAGGTGAAAAACGCATTAAAGAAAAATTAATCGAATATACGTAAACATTCATAAACATAGACTGGTCTGTGAAAATATAAAGTATTAGGTACATGCTATAAAGCCAAACTGGAATCTCACTGTAGTTTTTATACGAACATGACACTAAGAGAGCTCCTGATTCCGCTCTAATTAGAGTGAAACTACATACCAAAGTGACCACCGCCTTATCGAGTGGTGGTCTACCGAACTTGGAACTTATAATGACGCTTCCCCCATTCAGCTAAAACTGGTTAGAAGTCTTGGAAAGAAACGATGCTGCTCCGAAAGAAAGTGGTCGTTGCCATCCATCCGCTTTGGCATAATCACAATACTTCTAATTATAGACTACTGTCAAGCCTTGCTGAAGAAAAGCATATCGCTATGCACAGGAAATACCGTCAAGGAAATTAACTCAAACTCTCAAGGGGAAAGAAAATATCTAGTACGAATAATTAAGAAGCGATGGTTGCACGAAAAATTAGTGAGCTCTATTTTTTTGCCCTACCTATTCGCTGGTAGAATAGGGGCGATTCCAGCTACACCGGACAGGTAGGTGAGCTCACGGGCACAACGTGAGAGAATTTACTAACACTAGCCCTAGCAAGGGCAGTGCTTCGTAGAAAATACTACCGGATCGTAATCGCGACCCACTGAGAAGATCCGGCGAGAAACTCAGTGAGCTGAGCTCAATTTTGAAAGCGAAAGGTACTGTGATGACACCCAGAAATAACTTTTTCTTGAAACTATACCTGTAGAATCAACAGTAGGACAGAATCAGGTACTCAATTTACGCTCCATTCCCCTAATCTTCCGTACGTGGTATTCCCCAATGGTGAGGGTCAGGACCATCCTTGTGTATCACTTTCTCTCGCACGATTTATCTCTAACTCTTTTTGTCTCTGGCGGTGGAGGGCGTTGTGAAAAGTATGGGAAAAGGCCTCGAGATTGCAGCCCAATGCGTCGGTCGACCAGATCCGCTCTTGATACCGCAGTTCACAAGGCCCCTCTTGGCTGAGCCTTTGCTCGCCCACCTGTCCTGGTGAAACTGGAAAGGCCTCCGGGCCACCAGTAATCTTTCAATCATAAAATAAAATAATAAAAACTTTTCAACGTCCTCTACGATCCACCCAGGCCATCCATTAATTTGAGAACAATGACGATGCCACAAGTCGTTGCTGTGCAAAACCACACGGAAGTTCTAGGTACTTTGGAGCGGCAATCCAGTGTTAGGATTAGTATTTGAAAGAAATGTTTTCTCCCTATCTAATCGATAGTAGCGTAAGGGCCTATTCCAGCTACGCTCAGCCTAGTAGTTGAACTGACAGGCTCAACCTGAGAGAGCAAAGCCTAAACTCGCCTCTAGTAAAGTAGAATTATATGCCAGGCGAGTAGACACAATACTTACTAACGTTAAGGCGTTTTAGGAGCTCGCTCGAGATTTAGAGGGATATATTCGGTTTGAAAACGCGATTTACCAACAAATTTCCCGCTATCAAAAAAAGGTTCGCGGAATATCTTGTCAAATCAAAACAATAATAAATGTCGAGTGATGTTATTGTCAGAAAAAATACGGTAAGACCGTCTTGTTTTCCGATTTCGATAATGAATCACGGGGTCAATATCATAATGAAATATAGGTATTTGGTATTTGGGTCTGAGTGTTCTTGTTCTTATCTTGTAGATGTTATCGGTAGAATATTCTTTTTCATGTTTTACGGCAATTCGCCCTCATTCACTTCAATTACTATACCTCTTGTCTAGTGTATAGAATAACTTAACGAAAAGGCTCAAAAACAAGCCATTAGATTGTAAATTAGTGAATAATCTATTGTGACAACTATCTACAACAAAATGCCTTATCTCTAATTCTAAAGTATTATGGAAAAGTACACGTAATTTTTTTTTAGTGCGTAGACCACACGCAAACGCACACGGCACATAAACATTATAATCTGAATGCGCTGCCACCCACCTGTGTGCTTAGTGCGAGTTTTTTAACGTTCTCGTTAACGTAAAAGTTAACTCAAATTTGTATGTAATTGGAGCAGTATGTGGGACTTGACGATCTGCAGATATTGGGAGCAGACCGCGGGCCTAAGGATGTTTTAGGGCCGTACCGCACTAAACGACTGCCCTGCACTCTTACACCCGACGTCCGATCTCCGTCCGGGGTCAGAAGCCGGTCAGAGTAGGGGGTTCCCGCCGTCACTACAACTAGATTCGCGGTGCCACCCCTAGGACGGGGTAGCCGCCGACGCGTCGTCCCATCCTCCTGGTGTCAGCGCGCTAGAGTAACGGTAGCTTGCGGCGTAGCCTCAACCCCCTCAGGTCGCCCTGTGACCATCACAGGGTGAATTCCATACAAATTTATTGTGTTTTACGCTATCGAGAACGTTAAAAAGCTCTCACTCAGCACACTGGAGACATCGGATTTAAATTTCAGTACATATAACGCATGGCTACTTCATGGTAAAAATATTTTAATATGCAGGTTGGTAGTACCTACCCATGCGCTTACAATACACCCTACTACCAGCAAATGCCCGTTTGTTTGCTTGTTTGTTTGTTTGTATTATTGCCGAAGCGTTGAGACATCGCTATCTGGTAACTCAAATAACTTACGACCGAAGATATCATATCTTAGCATGTTTTTCATGTCAAATAAAACAAACAATAAATACAATAATAATATTCCCAAATAAACAGCTACTGATCGATATAATTATTATTAATTCATAAACTACGAATACTATTTTATTAAAAAGAAGGTTCACTTAAAAATTGTTAATTTAGTCTGTATTTGAATTATTTTTATCATAATAAATGAATAAAGAAATATTAGATTAATTTGCGTTAAATTCATCGGTAAAATTGCATTCGTCAGAAAAAATTTATAATTTATAGCTTATTATTATTACATTATTATCTTAGGATTTTTTATTTTTACATCTTGGGATTTTTCGACAAAAAAGAAAAATAAACGACCTTTTATATTGCCTAGATGATATTTCCACGTTTATATATATTTATTAGTAATAGAATTATGATCTATATAATTTATAACCAGCTGCTAAAATAATATAAAATCAGAAAAAATATGTTTTTTTTTTTAGATTTCAAAAAAAGCTATTTTAGACCACACGGTTTTAGTTAAAACGTTAAAACTGCAAATTATCTCAAGTTTTCAATAAATATTATATTAATAAATAAATAATATGTACTCACTTTTGTGTTTCGAATGATTTTTCCACATTTTTCTTAACAAAGTTGCCATTTTCACTTGTTTACTTTGCTCTTTGCTGAAAGCGACCTCTTCCAGCGCGTTGTACAGACTAAACTGTTCGCGTAGACGAGTTTGTAACTCACAACCTCTATTTGTAACATGCAAGACATTAATGTCTGTTCGCTCCGGTAGACTGTTGTATTTTAATATATATATAAACTATGATGCTTGTGACTTACATTTTGTTCTCACAATTTATACTTAGCTATACTACTTTTTAATTTATCATTCAGTCTTTTAATACTACAACGATCCATAACTGAAAAAGGAGAGTACACATTATTTCGCACCGAAACATAATTTGCATTGGTTACAAGTCAGTCAATAGGCAGGTATATTTTTCATAATAAGCACGGTATAGCCCGAGAGCCCGTGGATCTACCTGTATGTATTTGACCAGACCTGAATTTTCGTACATTGAGACCCCTATACCTACCATGCATGAGGTGGGGACTCACTAAGCTCAAAGTGGTCGACGCGCCGAGCGCTCAGGTAGGACAGGTACCGATTTTGACGGATTTTAAATCCATTTGACCACGTCTGCCGTTTTGAAATTTTGAAAATATATGATTATTATTATCGGAAAATAAGAATGGCAGACCATTATCGCGCATTTTACTTTGTGGCAGACCACTTTGAAAATGCTAAATTGCATTGAAAATGCAAAATTTTGAAAGTAATTGACTAGATCTGCCATTGATTTAATAATATGTTGTTTATTATAGTCTTAAAAACTTATATTGATCACGGCAGACCTCTACATTGCGTACATACATCAACATATAATAAAATCTTAGCTACTACCCGGCCAGATGTATATTATGTTTTCCGTTCACTGTTTTAGAGGAATATAATTTACTTGCGATTTACTTTAGCAATGTATTTACCGAAATTAATATTTTTTTATATTCTATATACTAAACTTCATTAGTTAGACAATAAAGAAGTGAATTTTTTATGGAATAATTATAAATAATACGGTATAATGCTGATCAAAAAATAATTCAATTCCTCATTTTTATCATTCAACATTTAACTTGCCAGCTATACAATGCCAAAAAATCTAGTGATGTAGATGATGGAAGGTTCCAGCTATTCGTTAGCAACTATAAATATTCAGACATCAATGAAAATTATAGAAAAAAAAATCAAAAATTTGAGGCAAGCTCAATACCACCGCATAAGAGTGAGCTTTATCAACAACTTTTGAGGGCCCACTATATTTCTTCTATTTGGAGAAATGCTTACAAAAAGCAACTGACAACTTTAGACCCATTGGAGTATGGTTGGATTGAGCAGGACAACATATATGCCTTCAAAGGGTTCGAAGGTGACCAACTTCCATATTTTGTGAGTGACTTAATCACCAATGTTCCTGGTAAGTTGATAACAATTCTTTCTCGAACATGTTCAGATGAATTTACGTTCATTTTACAATTTATGTTTTATTTTTGCAGTATTCGATTCAATGGTTGATGAAGACGAGTCGCCTAACGATAAAGATGACTCCGATGATGATGATGATGAATGAAGATTGATATATATATATAATATGTAATGCATGCATGATATATTTTTTTAACTGATTTAACACTTTTAAATTTTGTCTTGACGAAATAAAAATGAGGAATTGAATTCTTTTTTGATCAGCATTGTACCGTATTATTTATAATTATTCCATAAAAAATTCACTTCTTAATTGTCTAACTAATGAAGTTTAGTATATATAATATAAAAAAATATTAATTTCGGTAAATACATTGCTAAAGTAAATCGCAAGTAAATTATATTCCTCTAAAACAGTGAACGGAAAACATAATATACATCTGGCCGGGTAGTAGCTAAGATTTTATTATATGTTGATGTATGTACGCAATGTAGAGGTCTGCCGTGATCAATATAAGTTTTTAAGACTATAATAAACAACATATTATTAAATCAATGGCAGATCTAGTCAATTACTTTCAAAATTTTGCATTTTCAATGCAATTTAGCATTTTCAAAGTGGTCTGCCACAAAGTAAAATGCGCGATAATGGTCTGCCATTCTTATTTTCCGATAATAATAATCATATATTTTCAAAATTTCAAAACGGCAGACGTGGTCAAATGGATTTAAAATCCGTCAAAATCGGTACCTGTCCTACCTGAGCGCTCGGCGCGTCGACCACTTTGAGCTTAGTGAGTCCCCACCTCATGCATGGTAGGTATAGGGGTCTCAATGTACGAAAATTCAGGTCTGGTCAAATACATACAGGTAGATCCCACGGGCTCTCGGGCTAGTAACAACTGGTTTGTCATAGGGAAATTCTGAAAAAAATTTATGTTGCGGAATTCTATATATATAACCAACAACAAAGACACATCTATCAAAATAGACAATATCTACCTCTAAATGACGAGGAAAAATAAAATATAACTTTAAATACATACAAATTTTGACATTATGTAATGTTATATTAACCTCTAAGGGTTTCACTTTTTTCTTATTTATTGCTTAGATGGGTGGACGAGCTCACAGCCCACCTGGTGTTAAGTGGTTACTGGAGCCCATAGACATCCACAACGTAAATGCGCCACCCATCTTGAGATACAAGTTCTAAGGTCTCATGTATAGTTACAACGGCTGCCTCATCCTTCAAACCGAAACGCATTACTGCTTCACGGCAGCAATAGGCAGGGTGGTGGTACCCACCCGCGCGGACTCACAAGAGGTCCTACCACCAGTAATTACGCAAATTATAATTTTGCGGGTTTCATTTTTATTACACGATGTTATTCCTTCACCGTGGAAGTCAATCGTGAACATTTGTGGAGTACGTATTTCATTAGAAAAATTGGTACCCGCCTGCGGGATTCGAACACCGGTGCATCGCTTCAACACGAATGCACCGAACGTCTTATCGGTTAGGCCACGACTACTTCTAATATCTAAATACAGTAGTCCACTAATCAATACAATTTTTCAGTATTTCAATATGCTGATAAAGTGGATTAATTTAAATTACTTAGTCTGGCCATAAATACTGTTACAATTAAAAATAAACAAAATATTACATTTGAATTTGGAATCTGTCATTTTTATATGATTGCTCATTGAGTTTTCTCATTTTAGCGCCAATACATTGTACAATATTTAGCGATATTAAAATAGAGTGGGGTGATAAAGAGAACCGAATCACTGTGATTGCATTACAAAAAGTAGGTATGGAGCCAAATGCAATTTTTAAAACTCTCCATACGCTTGGTATAAGAAAAATGTTTGTGTACCGCGTATTTTAAAAGATGACTTAGGACTTGCAGCCTATAAGAGACGTAGGTACTGGTCATTTCTTAACTGATAATTTAAAATAGAATAGGGTGGTAAAATCGAAAGCACTACTGAAGCGGTACGCAAAGGGAGGTCATAGAAAATTTTTGTTTACGGATGAGAAAATTTTTACAATTGAGCAACATTTTAACAAACAAAATGACCGTATTTATGCTCAAAGCTCTAAGGAAGCTTCCCAATTAGTCGACAGAGTGCAACGTGGGCACTATCCGACTTCAGTGATGGTTTGCCATAATTTTGTGAAAAAGGTATCAAAACATCGGCACAAGTGTATCAAGATACCATTCTTGAGAAGATAGTGAAGCCCTTTAACAACACTATGTTCAATAATCAAGAATGGTCCTTCCAGCAAGACTCGGCGCTAGGTCATAAAGCTCGGTCTACGCAGTCTTGGTTGGAAACGAACGTTTCGGACTTCATCAGAGCTGAACACTGGCCGTCGTCTAGTCCCGATCTTAATCCGCTGGATTATGATTTATGGTCAGTTTTAGAGAGTACGGCTTGCTCTAAACGCCATTATAATTTGGAGTCCCTAAAACAATCCATACGATTTGGCAGTGAAAAATTTTCCCATGGAAAGAGTGCGTGCTTCTATTGATAACTGGCCTCAACGTTTAAAGGACTGTATTGCAGCCAATGGAGACCACTTCGTATAAGCTTTTTATACTTTAAATTGTTTTATATTTATGTATTAAACTAACACACTGTAAAAGTAATAAATGTTATTTGCAATAGAATTTTTTTTTCCTTTGTCTCAGTTTCTATGGCAAGACTAGGTATGTATTGATATTATGTCTGTTGCCCCGTAATTGTATTGATGTGTTAAAAGACAAATGCAACAAGAACGACCTTTTTTTTGTTCTTCAAATAATATTTTTTATCCAAATAACGTTCTCTACGAGATCGAATCAGAAATGAGGAGATCCGTAGAAGAACCAAAGTTGCTGACATAGCCCGTTGGATTAACAAGCTGAAGTGGCAGTGGGCAGGTCACATAGCGCGAAAATCGGACGGCTAATGGGGCAAAAAGATCCTCGAATGGAGACCACGTATTGGCAAGCGCAGTGTGGGACGACCACCTACCAGATGGACCGACGACCTGTGTGCTTAGTGCGAGTTTTGTAACGTTCTCGATAGCGTAAAAGTTAACCCAATTTTGTATGCTGTTGGAACAGTGCCCCTAGCGGCAAACGTAGGGGAGTTTTTTTTTTTCCTACCTAAGCTGGTAGCCTTGAGAGGCTATTTCAGCGTAACCTTGAGCTCACGGAGCTCAAACCTGACGACGTTGCTAACACGAACCCTAGCAAGAGCCGTGCTTCGCAGAATCTACCACCGGATCGGAAACGCGACCCACTGAGAAGATCCGGCGAGAAAATCAGTGGGCTGTGTCTGAGGGTCGTAGGGAAACGATCCCATTCCATACAAATATGAGCTAACTTTTACGCTATCGAGAACGTTAAAAAACTCGCACTAAGCACACTGGTGAAAATCGCTGGGTCACCTTGGATGCAGGTGGTAACGGACCTGCCGCGCTGGACACCAGTTGCAGAGGCGTATGTTCAGCAGTGAACAATAGACAGACATAGTGATGATGATGATCCAAATAACATTTCTTACGCCGCTCTGCTGTTGTGCCATTTCTTACGGAACACGTTCCAACTCCATACAAATTTGAATTAACTTTTACGCTATCGGGAACGTGAAAAGTATTTGATAATTTATTTTCGTATACTGGTACGGATTTTCTACAATTAGGCTTTTGTTATTATTGATACCTAAGTTTCCATCTTCGGTACCACATGCACAAAGTCTGAGCCGTCTATGTTAGCCCACAAGTACAGTATAGGTATTTATTAAAGTGATAATGAAAATCCTAGACGACGACTTTCATATCGGAGATTTCTACTAAATCCTCCTATCTGGCTCCTTACCCCTCAATATTATAGCGACGTTCGTGCAACATTAGAAGTGAAGGATGCGACACAAAATATTTAAGGGTCAAAAGATCACTCTTAAAACTTAAAAACATTGTTATAACCGCACCGGACTACTGAGGGTGCCATCTCGTGTTGAATGACAGAACAATGAATGCGCCATCTAGTGGGAAAACTAGTGTTCATTAAAAAAAATATTATTATGATTATTATTATTCGCATGTAATTTGACGCGTAATTATTAAAAGCTCACGCCTAACAGCCTGGCCACGGGACATTCGCCGATACGAATATTCGCGCGGTGCGAACGGCGAAGCGTCTAGCGACTAAAACAAGCGCATAGAAATGTACCTAACAAGCCACGCGCACCGGCGACCGGCGAAGCGACCGGCAAAATGTACCGAGCGAATCGCGCGATGCGGCGGGCGAGCAAAACAAATGCATGAATACGGACGGCGCGAGCCACGGAGTCGAGCGGTAGTCGCGGCGAATAGTACAGTGATTAAATGAGTTTAGTTGTTTTCGCCGCGAAAAATTAACGCCGAAATTTTCATATTTTTTATTTATTTTTTATTTTATATTTTTAAAGTCGTCGTGGCCTAACGGACGTCCGGTGCAATCGTGTTGAGCGATGCACCGGTGTTCGAATATCAGGCGGGTACCAATTTTTGTAATGAAATACGTACTCAACAAATGTTCACGATTGATTTCCACGGTGAAGGAATAACATCGTGTAATAAAAATGAAATCCTCAAAATTATNGTTGAGCGATGCACCGGTGTTCGAATATCAGGCGGGTACCAATTTTTGTAATGAAATACGTACTCAACAAATGTTCACGATTGATTTCCACGGTGAAGGAATAACATCGTGTAATAAAAATGAAATCCTCAAAATTATAATTTGCGTAATTACTGGTGGTAGGACCTCTTGTGAGTCCACACGGGTGGGTACTACCACCTTGCCTATTTCTGCCGTGAAGTAGTAATGCGTTTCGGTTTGAAGGGTGAGGCAGCCATTATAACTATACTTGAGACCTTAGAACTTATATCTCAAGGTGGGTGGCGCATTTACGTTGTGGATGTCTATGGTCTCCAGTAACCACTTAACACAAGGTGGGCTGTGAGCTCGTCCACCCATCTAAGCAATAAAAAAAAATTGCTGAAATACTAGCTAGACCAGCTATTTGGAAGTCTAGCCACCCAAAGTATTTCTCGTACTTCTTGTGGAATTCTCCATCTTTAGGTATACTCCGATTCTTATTCAAATCATGTACTTCACAATATTTTCCAAATAATAGGTCTTGAACCAAAAAGCTATTAATTTGTAAGCAATATCGAGATAATTTCGATATAGACATTTCGCTGTCGGACTTCCTTACTAGTCGCGGCGGCGAACGTGAGTACCCGTGGCCTGCAAACGGTGCTGCGCGAATGGTCGCCTCGTCCACCGCTTCGCTGTTCGCACCGCCGATCCCCGTGGCCAGGCCGTAAATCAAACTAAAAGATTAACTACTACGAGTAAATATTAGTAATTGGCTTTGAAATGATGATGATAACGCGAATTCCTTCAGGGGTTCTCTGTAATATTTCCTGAACTACGACTGCAAATATAACGCGAATAATGTAGGTGCGAGGACACACCCTTGTTTTATTCCACAGGTAATGGGGAAAAACTCTGACTGATCAGCGTTTAAAACGACACAACTCTGCATATCGTCATGGAGGAGTCTCACAAGTCTCACAAGCTTCTCTGTACATCCAAGTTTCCGCAGCACTATCTAGAGGGCTTCTCGCGGTACCCTATCGAATGCCTTCTCAAGGTCAACAAAACAGAGATACATATTACGACTCTCTTCTCTGCTTTTTACTTGCAACTGACGCAGTAAGAAATCCGCCTTACAAGTACCACGGTCCGGTCGGAAGTCAAGCTGAGATTCTGGCAAAACCTTTTCAGACAGATCCCTGAGGCGGCTTAGAAGATTTCTGGCGAAGACTTTCCGAGGTACTGAGAGTAGAGAAATACCGCAGTAAGAACCGCAATCAGATCGGTCACTTTTGCCCTTATATAGGGCCCGAACGAGAGATTCCTTAAAAGAATTAGGGACTTGTTCTTGTTCCCACATAACGACAAATAGTTCCCACATCGGTAAAGCGCAAATCCTCACCACCGTACCTCAATAACTCTCCCGGTATGGAGTCAACACCAACCGCGCGTTTATTTTACTATTGCTTAATAGTACACTCGGGTGCAATGAAATCGCACATCTGTACATTTTTTGAAAAATATTATTTACTTCTTTTTATTTAAAAAAATACATATATTTTTTAACATAAGGTTAAAGGATAGTTCAATACCTATTCAATGATACCACGTAAGACATGATAAGTTTACCTGCCTGCTGAAACAAAACGACAACAGCAAACTCCAAAAATTGCTCCCTCAACTCACTGCAGTTTGCAAGACCAACTGCAGGTATAAAAAGGCATGTTTTGTGTAAAACGTCATCAGTTGCAAGCCAACGCTTAACCTGATAAGACCTCTAGTGACTCCAATTGCATTTGTCTGAAAAAGATGGATACTACTCCGGAAAAAGCCGCTCAAGTCGTCGCTCTAATTGAAGCGGGCCAGAACCAGAGTGCTGTAGCTCGACAACTGAATATCAGCCGATATTCAGTTCGTCGTGTGTACCAGCGCTATCGGGAGACTGGTGGCTTTGAAAGGCGACGAGGATCTGTTACAAGAAATCTGTTGTCGCGCTGTGTTGTAGCTCTTGCTCGACC